>OU343160.1:213520563-213689976 GCA_910595825.1 Philhelius pedissequus | reverse complement strand
TCAGTCTGTCAGTCTGTCAGTCTGTCAGTCTGTCAGTCTGTCAGTCTGTCAGTCTGTCAGTCTGTCAGTCTGTCAGTCTGTCAGTCAAGCAGGTTTTAGAGCTAATCTATCAACTATAGGCCAAATTTTTTACTCGACTGTCAGACTGTCAGTCTGTCAGTCTGTCAGTCTGTCAGTCTGTCAGTCTGTCAGTCTGTCAGTCTGTCAGTCTGTCAGTCTGTCAGTCTGTCAGTCTGTCAGTCTGTCAGTCTGTCAGTCTGTCAGTCTGTCAGTCTGTCAGTCTGTCAGTCTGTCAGTCTGTCAGTCTGTCAGTCTGTCAGTCTGTCAGTCTGTCAGTCTGTCAGTCTGTCAGTCTGTCAGTCTGTCAGTCTGTCAGTCTGTCAGTCTGTCAGTCTGTCAGTCTGTCAGTCTGTCAGTCTGTCAGTCTGTCAGTCTGTCAGTCTGTCAGTCTGTCAGTCTGTCAGTCTGTCAGTCTGTCAGTCTGTCAGTCTGTCAGTCTGTCAGTCTGTCAGTCTGTCAGTCTGTCAGTCTGTCAGTCTGTCAGTCTGTCAGTCTGTCAGTCTGTCAGTCTGTCAGTCTGTCAGTCTGTCAGTCTGTCAGTCTGTCAGTCTGTCAGTCTGTCAGTCTGTCAGTCTGTCAGTCTGTCAGTCAGTCTGTCAGTCTGTCAGTCTGTCAGTCTGTCAGTCTGTCAGTCTGTCAGTCTGTCAGTCTGTCAGTCTGTCAGTCTGTCAGTCTGTCAGTCTGTCAGTCTGTCAGTCTGTCAGTCTGTCAGTCTGTCAGTCTGTCAGTCTGTCAGTCTGTCAGTCTGTCAGTCTGTCAGTCTGTCAGTCTGTCAGTCTGTCAGTCTGTCAGTCTGTCAGTCTGTCAGTCTGTCAGTCTGTCAGTCTGTCAGTCTGTCAGTCTGTCAGTCTGTCAGTCTGTCAGTCTGTCAGTCTGTCAGTCTGTCAGTCTGTCAGTCTGTCAGTCTGTCAGTCTGTCAGTCTGTCAGTCTGTCAGTCTGTCAGTCTGTCAGTCTGTCAGTCTGTCAGTCTGTCAGTCTGTCAGTCTGTCAGTCTGTCAGTCTGTCAGTCTGTCAGTCTGTCAGTCTGTCAGTCTGTCAGTCTGTCAGTCTGTCAGTCTGTCAGTCTGTCAGTCTGTCAGTCTGTCAGTCTGTCAGTCTGTCAGTCTGTCAGTCTGTCAGTCTGTCAGTCTGTCAGTCTGTCAGTCTGTCAGTCTGTCAGTCTGTCAGTCTGTCAGTCTGTCAGTCTGTCAGTCTGTCAGTCTGTCAGTCTGTCAGTCTGTCAGTCTGTCAGTCTGTCAGTCTGTCAGTCTGTCAGTCTGTCAGTCTGTCAGTCTGTCAGTCTGTCAGTCTGTCAGTCTGTCAGTCTGTCAGTCTGTCAGTCTGTCAGTCTGTCAGTCTGTCAGTCTGTCAGTCTGTCAGTCTGTCAGTCTGTCAGTCTGTCAGTCTGTCAGTCTGTCAGTCTGTCAGTCTGTCAGTCTGTCAGTCTGTCAGTCTGTCAGTCTGTCAGTCTGTCAGTCTGTCAGTCTGTCAGTCTGTCAGTCTGTCAGTCTGTCAGTCTGTCAGTCTGTCAGTCTGTCAGTCTGTCAGTCTGTCAGTCTGTCAGTCTGTCAGTCTGTCAGTCTGTCAGTCTGTCAGTCTGTCAGTCTGTCAGTCTGTCAGTCTGTCAGTCTGTCAGTCTGTCAGTCTGTCAGTCTGTCAGTCTGTCAGTCTGTCAGTCTGTCAGTCTGTCAGTCTGTCAGTCTGTCAGTCTGTCAGTCTGTCAGTCTGTCAGTCTGTCAGTCTGTCAGTCTGTCAGTCTGTCAGTCTGTCAGTCTGTCAGTCTGTCAGTCTGTCAGTCTGTCAGTCTGTCAGTCTGTCAGTCTGTCAGTCTGTCAGTCTGTCAGTCTGTCAGTCTGTCAGTCTGTCAGTCTGTCAGTCTGTCAGTCTGTCAGTCTGTCAGTCTGTCAGTCTGTCAGTCTGTCAGTCTGTCAGTCTGTCAGTCTGTCAGTCTGTCAGTCTGTCAGTCTGTCAGTCTGTCAGTCTGTCAGTCTGTCAGTCTGTCAGTCTGTCAGTCTGTCAGTCTGTCAGTCTGTCAGTCTGTCAGTCTGTCAGTCTGTCAGTCTGTCAGTCTGTCAGTCTGTCAGTCTGTCAGTCTGTCAGTCTGTCAGTCTGTCAGTCTGTCAGTCTGTCAGTCTGTCAGTCTGTCAGTCTGTCAGTCTGTCAGTCTGTCAGTCTGTCAGTCTGTCAGTCTGTCAGTCTGTCAGTCTGTCAGTCTGTCAGTCTGTCAGTCTGTCAGTCTGTCAGTCTGTCAGTCTGTCAGTCTGTCAGTCTGTCAGTCTGTCAGTCTGTCAGTCTGTCAGTCTGTCAGTCTGTCAGTCTGTCAGTCTGTCAGTCTGTCAGTCTGTCAGTCTGTCAGTCTGTCAGTCTGTCAGTCTGTCAGTCTGTCAGTCTGTCAGTCTGTCAGTCTGTCAGTCTGTCAGTCTGTCAGTCTGTCAGTCTGTCAGTCTGTCAGTCTGTCAGTCTGTCAGTCTGTCAGTCTGTCAGTCTGTCAGTCTGTCAGTCTGTCAGTCTGTCAGTCTGTCAGTCTGTCAGTCTGTCAGTCTGTCAGTCTGTCAGTCTGTCAGTCTGTCAGTCTGTCAGTCTGTCAGTCTGTCAGTCTGTCAGTCTGTCAGTCTGTCAGTCTGTCAGTCTGTCAGTCTGTCAGTCTGTCAGTCTGTCAGTCTGTCAGTCTGTCAGTCTGTCAGTCTGTCAGTCTGTCAGTCTGTCAGTCTGTCAGTCTGTCAGTCTGTCAGTCTGTCAGTCTGTCAGTCTGTCAGTCTGTCAGTCTGTCAGTCTGTCAGTCTGTCAGTCTGTCAGTCTGTCAGTCTGTCAGTCTGTCAGTCTGTCAGTCTGTCAGTCTGTCAGTCTGTCAGTCTGTCAGTCTGTCAGTCTGTCAGTCTGTCAGTCTGTCAGTCTGTCAGTCTGTCAGTCTGTCAGTCTGTCAGTCTGTCAGTCTGTCAGTCTGTCAGTCTGTCAGTCTGTCAGTCTGTCAGTCTGTCAGTCTGTCAGTCTGTCAGTCTGTCAGTCTGTCAGTCTGTCAGTCTGTCAGTCTGTCAGTCTGTCAGTCTGTCAGTCTGTCAGTCTGTCAGTCTGTCAGTCTGTCAGTCTGTCAGTCTGTCAGTCTGTCAGTCTGTCAGTCTGTCAGTCTGTCAGTCTGTCAGTCTGTCAGTCTGTCAGTCTGTCAGTCTGTCAGTCTGTCAGTCTGTCAGTCTGTCAGTCTGTCAGTCTGTCAGTCTGTCAGTCTGTCAGTCTGTCAGTCTGTCAGTCTGTCAGTCTGTCAGTCTGTCAGTCTGTCAGTCTGTCAGTCTGTCAGTCTGTCAGTCTGTCAGTCTGTCAGTCTGTCAGTCTGTCAGTCTGTCAGTCTGTCAGTCTGTCAGTCTGTCAGTCTGTCAGTCTGTCAGTCTGTCAGTCTGTCAGTCTGTCAGTCTGTCAGTCTGTCAGTCTGTCAGTCTGTCAGTCTGTCAGTCTGTCAGTCTGTCAGTCTGTCAGTCTGTCAGTCTGTCAGTCTGTCAGTCTGTCAGTCTGTCAGTCTGTCAGTCTGTCAGTCTGTCAGTCTGTCAGTCTGTCAGTCTGTCAGTCTGTCAGTCTGTCAGTCTGTCAGTCTGTCAGTCTGTCAGTCTGTCAGTCTGTCAGTCTGTCAGTCTGTCAGTCTGTCAGTCTGTCAGTCTGTCAGTCTGTCAGTCTGTCAGTCTGTCAGTCTGTCAGTCTGTCAGTCTGTCAGTCTGTCAGTCTGTCAGTCTGTCAGTCTGTCAGTCTGTCAGTCTGTCAGTCTGTCAGTCTGTCAGTCTGTCAGTCTGTCAGTCTGTCAGTCTGTCAGTCTGTCAGTCTGTCAGTCTGTCAGTCTGTCAGTCTGTCAGTCTGTCAGTCTGTCAGTCTGTCAGTCTGTCAGTCTGTCAGTCTGTCAGTCTGTCAGTCTGTCAGTCTGTCAGTCTGTCAGTCTGTCAGTCTGTCAGTCTGTCAGTCTGTCAGTCTGTCAGTCTGTCAGTCTGTCAGTCTGTCAGTCTGTCAGTCTGTCAGTCTGTCAGTCTGTCAGTCTGTCAGTCTGTCAGTCTGTCAGTCTGTCAGTCTGTCAGTCTGTCAGTCTGTCAGTCTGTCAGTCTGTCAGTCTGTCAGTCTGTCAGTCTGTCAGTCTGTCAGTCTGTCAGTCTGTCAGTCTGTCAGTCTGTCAGTCTGTCAGTCTGTCAGTCTGTCAGTCTGTCAGTCTGTCAGTCTGTCAGTCTGTCAGTCTGTCAGTCTGTCAGTCTGTCAGTCTGTCAGTCTGTCAGTCTGTCAGTCTGTCAGTCTGTCAGTCTGTCAGTCTGTCAGTCTGTCAGTCTGTCAGTCTGTCAGTCTGTCAGTCTGTCAGTCTGTCAGTCTGTCAGTCTGTCAGTCTGTCAGTCTGTCAGTCTGTCAGTCTGTCAGTCTGTCAGTCTGTCAGTCTGTCAGTCTGTCAGTCTGTCAGTCTGTCAGTCTGTCAGTCTGTCAGTCTGTCAGTCTGTCAGTCTGTCAGTCTGTCAGTCTGTCAGTCTGTCAGTCTGTCAGTCTGTCAGTCTGTCAGTCTGTCAGTCTGTCAGTCTGTCAGTCTGTCAGTCTGTCAGTCTGTCAGTCTGTCAGTCTGTCAGTCTGTCAGTCTGTCAGTCTGTCAGTCTGTCAGTCTGTCAGTCTGTCAGTCTGTCAGTCTGTCAGTCTGTCAGTCTGTCAGTCTGTCAGTCTGTCAGTCTGTCAGTCTGTCAGTCTGTCAGTCTGTCAGTCTGTCAGTCTGTCAGTCTGTCAGTCTGTCAGTCTGTCAGTCTGTCAGTCTGTCAGTCTGTCAGTCTGTCAGTCTGTCAGTCTGTCAGTCTGTCAGTCTGTCAGTCTGTCAGTCTGTCAGTCTGTCAGTCTGTCAGTCTGTCAGTCTGTCAGTCTGTCAGTCTGTCAGTCTGTCAGTCTGTCAGTCTGTCAGTCTGTCAGTCTGTCAGTCTGTCAGTCTGTCAGTCTGTCAGTCTGTCAGTCTGTCAGTCTGTCAGTCTGTCAGTCTGTCAGTCTGTCAGTCTGTCAGTCTGTCAGTCTGTCAGTCTGTCAGTCTGTCAGTCTGTCAGTCTGTCAGTCTGTCAGTCTGTCAGTCTGTCAGTCTGTCAGTCTGTCAGTCTGTCAGTCTGTCAGTCTGTCAGTCTGTCAGTCTGTCAGTCTGTCAGTCTGTCAGTCTGTCAGTCTGTCAGTCTGTCAGTCTGTCAGTCTGTCAGTCTGTCAGTCTGTCAGTCTGTCAGTCTGTCAGTCTGTCAGTCTGTCAGTCTGTCAGTCTGTCAGTCTGTCAGTCTGTCAGTCTGTCAGTCTGTCAGTCTGTCAGTCTGTCAGTCTGTCAGTCTGTCAGTCTGTCAGTCTGTCAGTCTGTCAGTCTGTCAGTCTGTCAGTCAGTCTGTCAGTCTGTCAGTCTGTCAGTCTGTCAGTCTGTCAGTCTGTCAGTCTGTCAGTCTGTCAGTCTGTCAGTCTGTCAGTCTGTCAGTCTGTCAGTCTGTCAGTCTGTCAGTCTGTCAGTCTGTCAGTCTGTCAGTCTGTCAGTCTGTCAGTCTGTCAGTCTGTCAGTCTGTCAGTCTGTCAGTCTGTCAGCATCTGTCAGTCTGTCAGTCTGTCAGTCTGTCAGTCTGTCAGTCTGTCAGTCTGTCAGTCTGTCAGTCTGTCAGTCTGTCAGTCTGTCAGTCTGTCAGTCTGTCAGTCTGTCAGTCTGTCAGTCTGTCAGTCTGTCAGTCTGTCAGTCTGTCAGTCTGTCAGTCTGTCAGTCTGTCAGTCTGTCAGTCTGTCAGTCTGTCAGTCTGTCAGTCTGTCAGTCTGTCAGTCTGTCAGTCTGTCAGTCTGTCAGTCTGTCAGTCTGTCAGTCTGTCAGTCTGTCAGTCTGTCAGTCTGTCAGTCTGTCAGTCTGTCAGTCTGTCAGTCTGTCAGTCTGTCAGTCTGTCAGTCTGTCAGTCTGTCAGTCTGTCAGTCTGTCAGTCTGTCAGTCTGTCAGTCTGTCAGTCTGTCAGTCTGTCAGTCTGTCAGTCTGTCAGTCTGTCAGTCTGTCAGTCTGTCAGTCTGTCAGTCTGTCAGTCTGTCAGTCTGTCAGTCTGTCAGTCTGTCAGTCTGTCAGTCTGTCAGTCTGTCAGTCTGTCAGTCTGTCAGTCTGTCAGTCTGTCAGTCTGTCAGTCTGTCAGTCTGTCAGTCTGTCAGTCTGTCAGTCTGTCAGTCTGTCAGTCTGTCAGTCTGTCAGTCTGTCAGTCTGTCAGTCTGTCAGTCTGTCAGTCTGTCAGTCTGTCAGTCTGTCAGTCTGTCAGTCTGTCAGTCTGTCAGTCTGTCAGTCTGTCAGTCTGTCAGTCTGTCAGTCTGTCAGTCTGTCAGTCTGTCAGTCTGTCAGTCTGTCAGTCTGTCAGTCTGTCAGTCTGTCAGTCTGTCAGTCTGTCAGTCTGTCAGTCTGTCAGTCTGTCAGTCTGTCAGTCTGTCAGTCTGTCAGTCTGTCAGTCTGTCAGTCTGTCAGTCTGTCAGTCTGTCAGTCTGTCAGTCTGTCAGTCTGTCAGTCTGTCAGTCTGTCAGTCTGTCAGTCTGTCAGTCTGTCAGTCTGTCAGTCTGTCAGTCTGTCAGTCTGTCAGTCTGTCAGTCTGTCAGTCTGTCAGTCTGTCAGTCTGTCAGTCTGTCAGTCTGTCAGTCTGTCAGTCTGTCAGTCTGTCAGTCTGTCAGTCTGTCAGTCTGTCAGTCTGTCAGTCTGTCAGTCTGTCAGTCTGTCAGTCTGTCAGTCTGTCAGTCTGTCAGTCTGTCAGTCTGTCAGTCTGTCAGTCTGTCAGTCTGTCAGTCTGTCAGTCTGTCAGTCTGTCAGTCTGTCAGTCTGTCAGTCTGTCAGTCTGTCAGTCTGTCAGTCTGTCAGTCTGTCAGTCTGTCAGTCTGTCAGTCTGTCAGTCTGTCAGTCTGTCAGTCTGTCAGTCTGTCAGTCTGTCAGTCTGTCAGTCTGTCAGTCTGTCAGTCTGTCAGTCTGTCAGTCTGTCAGTCTGTCAGTCTGTCAGTCTGTCAGTCTGTCAGTCTGTCAGTCTGTCAGTCTGTCAGTCTGTCAGTCTGTCAGTCTGTCAGTCTGTCAGTCTGTCAGTCTGTCAGTCTGTCAGTCTGTCAGTCTGTCAGTCTGTCAGTCTGTCAGTCTGTCAGTCTGTCAGTCTGTCAGTCTGTCAGTCTGTCAGTCTGTCAGTCTGTCAGTCTGTCAGTCTGTCAGTCTGTCAGTCTGTCAGTCTGTCAGTCTGTCAGTCTGTCAGTCTGTCAGTCTGTCAGTCTGTCAGTCTGTCAGTCTGTCAGTCTGTCAGTCTGTCAGTCTGTCAGTCTGTCAGTCTGTCAGTCTGTCAGTCTGTCAGTCTGTCAGTCTGTCAGTCTGTCAGTCTGTCAGTCTGTCAGTCTGTCAGTCTGTCAGTCTGTCAGTCTGTCAGTCTGTCAGTCTGTCAGTCTGTCAGTCTGTCAGTCTGTCAGTCTGTCAGTCTGTCAGTCTGTCAGTCTGTCAGTCTGTCAGTCTGTCAGTCTGTCAGTCTGTCAGTCTGTCAGTCTGTCAGTCTGTCAGTCTGTCAGTCTGTCAGTCTGTCAGTCTGTCAGTCTGTCAGTCTGTCAGTCTGTCAGTCTGTCAGTCTGTCAGTCTGTCAGTCTGTCAGTCTGTCAGTCTGTCAGTCTGTCAGTCTGTCAGTCTGTCAGTCTGTCAGTCTGTCAGTCTGTCAGTCTGTCAGTCTGTCAGTCTGTCAGTCTGTCAGTCTGTCAGTCTGTCAGTCTGTCAGTCTGTCAGTCTGTCAGTCTGTCAGTCTGTCAGTCTGTCAGTCTGTCAGTCTGTCAGTCTGTCAGTCTGTCAGTCTGTCAGTCTGTCAGTCTGTCAGTCTGTCAGTCTGTCAGTCTGTCAGTCTGTCAGTCTGTCAGTCTGTCAGTCTGTCAGTCTGTCAGTCTGTCAGTCTGTCAGTCTGTCAGTCTGTCAGTCTGTCAGTCTGTCAGTCTGTCAGTCTGTCAGTCTGTCAGTCTGTCAGTCTGTCAGTCTGTCAGTCTGTCAGTCTGTCAGTCTGTCAGTCTGTCAGTCTGTCAGTCTGTCAGTCTGTCAGTCTGTCAGTCTGTCAGTCTGTCAGTCTGTCAGTCTGTCAGTCTGTCAGTCTGTCAGTCTGTCAGTCTGTCAGTCTGTCAGTCTGTCAGTCTGTCAGTCTGTCAGTCTGTCAGTCTGTCAGTCTGTCAGTCTGTCAGTCTGTCAGTCTGTCAGTCTGTCAGTCTGTCAGTCTGTCAGTCTGTCAGTCTGTCAGTCTGTCAGTCTGTCAGTCTGTCAGTCTGTCAGTCTGTCAGTCTGTCAGTCTGTCAGTCTGTCAGTCTGTCAGTCTGTCAGTCTGTCAGTCTGTCAGTCTGTCAGTCTGTCAGTCTGTCAGTCTGTCAGTCTGTCAGTCTGTCAGTCTGTCAGTCTGTCAGTCTGTCAGTCTGTCAGTCTGTCAGTCTGTCAGTCTGTCAGTCTGTCAGTCTGTCAGTCTGTCAGTCTGTCAGTCTGTCAGTCTGTCAGTCTGTCAGTCTGTCAGTCTGTCAGTCTGTCAGTCTGTCAGTCTGTCAGTCTGTCAGTCTGTCAGTCTGTCAGTCTGTCAGTCTGTCAGTCTGTCAGTCTGTCAGTCTGTCAGTCTGTCAGTCTGTCAGTCTGTCAGTCTGTCAGTCTGTCAGTCTGTCAGTCTGTCAGTCTGTCAGTCTGTCAGTCTGTCAGTCTGTCAGTCTGTCAGTCTGTCAGTCTGTCAGTCTGTCAGTCTGTCAGTCTGTCAGTCTGTCAGTCTGTCAGTCTGTCAGTCTGTCAGTCTGTCAGTCTGTCAGTCTGTCAGTCTGTCAGTCTGTCAGTCTGTCAGTCTGTCAGTCTGTCAGTCTGTCAGTCTGTCAGTCTGTCAGTCTGTCAGTCTGTCAGTCTGTCAGTCTGTCAGTCTGTCAGTCTGTCAGTCTGTCAGTCTGTCAGTCTGTCAGTCTGTCAGCTGTCTGTCAGTCTGTCTGTCAGTCTGTCAGTCTGTCAGTCTGTCAGTCTGTCAGTCTGTCAGTCTGTCAGTCTGTCAGTCTGTCAGTCTGTCAGTCTGTCAGTCTGTCAGTCTGTCAGTCTGTCAGTCTGTCAGTCTGTCAGTCTGTCAGTCTGTCAGTCTGTCAGTCTGTCAGTCTGTCAGTCTGTCAGTCTGTCAGTCTGTCAGTCTGTCAGTCTGTCAGTCTGTCAGTCTGTCAGTCTGTCAGTCTGTCAGTCTGTCAGTCTGTCAGTCTGTCAGTCTGTCAGTCTGTCAGTCTGTCAGTCTGTCAGTCTGTCAGTCTGTCAGTCTGTCAGTCTGTCAGTCTGTCAGTCTGTCAGTCTGTCAGTCTGTCAGTCTGTCAGTCTGTCAGTCTGTCAGTCTGTCAGTCTGTCAGTCTGTCAGTCTGTCAGTCTGTCAGTCTGTCAGTCTGTCAGTCTGTCAGTCTGTCAGTCTGTCAGTCTGTCAGTCTGTCAGTCTGTCAGTCTGTCAGTCTGTCAGTCTGTCAGTCTGTCAGTCTGTCAGTCTGTCAGTCTGTCAGTCTGTCAGTCTGTCAGTCTGTCAGTCTGTCAGTCTGTCAGTCTGTCAGTCTGTCAGTCTGTCAGTCTGTCAGTCTGTCAGTCTGTCAGTCTGTCAGTCTGTCAGTCTGTCAGTCTGTCAGTCTGTCAGTCTGTCAGTCTGTCAGTCTGTCAGTCTGTCAGTCTGTCAGTCTGTCAGTCTGTCAGTCTGTCAGTCTGTCAGTCTGTCAGTCTGTCAGTCTGTCAGTCTGTCAGTCTGTCAGTCTGTCAGTCTGTCAGTCTGTCAGTCTGTCAGTCTGTCAGTCTGTCAGTCTGTCAGTCTGTCAGTCTGTCAGTCTGTCAGTCTGTCAGTCTGTCAGTCTGTCAGTCTGTCAGTCTGTCAGTCTGTCAGTCTGTCAGTCTGTCAGTCTGTCAGTCTGTCAGTCTGTCAGTCTGTCAGTCTGTCAGTCTGTCAGTCTGTCAGTCTGTCAGTCTGTCAGTCTGTCAGTCTGTCAGTCTGTCAGTCTGTCAGTCTGTCAGTCTGTCAGTCTGTCAGTCTGTCAGTCTGTCAGTCTGTCAGTCTGTCAGTCTGTCAGTCTGTCAGTCTGTCAGTCTGTCAGTCTGTCAGTCTGTCAGTCTGTCAGTCTGTCAGTCTGTCAGTCTGTCAGTCTGTCAGTCTGTCAGTCTGTCAGTCTGTCAGTCTGTCAGTCTGTCAGTCTGTCAGTCTGTCAGTCTGTCAGTCTGTCAGTCTGTCAGTCTGTCAGTCTGTCAGTCTGTCAGTCTGTCAGTCTGTCAGTCTGTCAGTCTGTCAGTCTGTCAGTCTGTCAGTCTGTCAGTCTGTCAGTCTGTCAGTCTGTCAGTCTGTCAGTCTGTCAGTCTGTCAGTCTGTCAGTCTGTCAGTCTGTCAGTCTGTCAGTCTGTCAGTCTGTCAGTCTGTCAGTCTGTCAGTCTGTCAGTCTGTCAGTCTGTCAGTCTGTCAGTCTGTCAGTCTGTCAGTCTGTCAGTCTGTCAGTCTGTCAGTCTGTCAGTCTGTCAGTCTGTCAGTCTGTCAGTCTGTCAGTCTGTCAGTCTGTCAGTCTGTCAGTCTGTCAGTCTGTCAGTCTGTCAGTCTGTCAGTCTGTCAGTCTGTCAGTCTGTCAGTCTGTCAGTCTGTCAGTCTGTCAGTCTGTCAGTCTGTCAGTCTGTCAGTCTGTCAGTCTGTCAGTCTGTCAGTCTGTCAGTCTGTCAGTCTGTCAGTCTGTCAGTCTGTCAGTCTGTCAGTCTGTCAGTCTGTCAGTCTGTCAGTCTGTCAGTCTGTCAGTCTGTCAGTCTGTCAGTCTGTCAGTCTGTCAGTCTGTCAGTCTGTCAGTCTGTCAGTCTGTCAGTCTGTCAGTCTGTCAGTCTGTCAGTCTGTCAGTCTGTCAGTCTGTCAGTCTGTCAGTCTGTCAGTCTGTCAGTCTGTCAGTCTGTCAGTCTGTCAGTCTGTCAGTCTGTCAGTCTGTCAGTCTGTCAGTCTGTCAGTCTGTCAGTCTGTCAGTCTGTCAGTCTGTCAGTCTGTCAGTCTGTCAGTCTGTCAGTCTGTCAGTCTGTCAGTCTGTCAGTCTGTCAGTCTGTCAGTCTGTCAGTCTGTCAGTCTGTCAGTCTGTCAGTCTGTCAGTCTGTCAGTCTGTCAGTCTGTCAGTCTGTCAGTCTGTCAGTCTGTCAGTCTGTCAGTCTGTCAGTCTGTCAGTCTGTCAGTCTGTCAGTCTGTCAGTCTGTCAGTCTGTCAGTCTGTCAGTCTGTCAGTCTGTCAGTCTGTCAGTCTGTCAGTCTGTCAGTCTGTCAGTCTGTCAGTCTGTCAGTCTGTCTTGTCAGTCTGTCAGTCTGTCAGTCTGTCAGTCTGTCAGTCTGTCAGTCTGTCAGTCTGTCAGTCTGTCAGTCTGTCAGTCTGTCAGTCTGTCAGTCTGTCAGTCTGTCAGTCTGTCAGTCTGTCAGTCTGTCAGTCTGTCAGTCTGTCAGTCTGTCAGTCTGTTCAGGTCTGTCAGTCTGTCAGTCTGTCAGTCTGTCAGTACTGTCAGTCTGTCAGTCTTCGTCAGTCTGTCAGTCTGTCAGTCTGTCAGTCTGTCAGTCTGTCAGTCCTGTCAGTCTGTCAGTCTGTCAGTCTGTCAGTCTGTCAGTCTGTCAGTCTGTTCAGTCTGTCAGTCTGTCAGTCTGTCAGTCTGTCATCTGTCAGTCTGTCATCTGTCAGTCTGTCTGTCAGTCTGTCAGTCTGTCAGTCTGTCAGTCTGTCAGTCTGTCAGTCGTCAGTCTGTCAGTCTGTCAGTCTGTCATTCTGTCAGTCTGTCAGTCTGTCAGTCTGTCAGTCTGTCAGTCTGCCTCGTCAGTCTGTCAGTCTGTCAGTCTGTCAGTCTGTCAGTCTGTCAGTCTGTCAGTCTGTCAGTCTGTCAGTCTGTCAGTCTGTCAGTCTGTCAGTCTGTCAGTCTGTCATGTCTGTCAGTCTGTCAGTCTGTCAGTCCTGTCAGTCTGTCAGTCTGTCAGTCTGTCAGTCTGTCAGTCTGTCAGTCTGTCAGTCTGTCATGTCTGTCAGTCTGTCAGTCTGTCAGTCTGTCAGTCTGTCAGTCTGTCAGTCTGTCAGTCTGTCAGTCTGTCAGTCTGTCAGTCTGTCAGTCTGTCAGTCTGTCAGTCTGTCAGTCTGTCAGTCTGTCAGTCTGTCAGTCTGTCAGTCTGTCAGTCCTGTCAGTCTGTCAGTCTGTCAGTCTGTCAGTCTGTCAGTCTGTCAGTCTGTCAGTCTGTCCAGTCCTGTCAGTCCTGTCAGTGCTGTCAGTCGTCGTGTCAGTCTGTCAGTCTGTCAGTCTGTCAGTCTGTCAGTCTGTCAGTCTGTCAGTCCTGTCAGTCTGTCAGTCTGTCAGTCTGTCAGTCTGTCAGTCTGTCAGTCTGTCAGTCTGTCAGTCTGTCAGTCTGTCAGTCTGTCAGTCTGTCAGTCTGTCAGTCTGTCAGTCTGTCAGTCTGTCAGTCTGTCAGTCTGTCAGTCTGTCAGATCTGTCAGTCTGTCAGTCTGTCAGTCTGTCAGTCTGTGTCAGGTCTGTCAGTCTGTCAGCTGTCAGTCTGTCAGTCTTCAGTCTGTCAGTCTGTCAGTCTGTCAGTCTGTCAGTCTGTCAGTCCTGTCAGTCTGTCAGTCTGTCGTCAGTCTGTCAGTCTGTCAGTCTGTCAGTCTGTCAGTCTGTCAGTCTGTCAGTCTGTCAGTCTGTCAGTCTGTCAGTCTGTCAGTCTTGTCAGTCTGTCAGTCTGTCAGTCTGTCAGTCTGTCAGTCTGTCAGTCTGTCAGTCTGTCAGTCTGTCAGTCCTGTCAGTCTGTCAGTCTGTCAGTCTGTCAGTCTGTCAGTCTGTCAGTCTGTCAGTCTGTCAGTCTGTCAGTCTGTCAGTCTGTCAGTCTGTCAGTCCTGTCAGTCTGTCACGTCTGTCTGTCAGTCTGTCAGTCTGTCAGTCTGTCAGTCTGTCAGTCTGTCTTCAGTCTGTCAGTCCTGTCAGTCTGTCAGTCTGTCAGTCTGTCAGTCTGTCAGTCTGTCAGTCTGTCAGTCTGTCAGTCTGTCAGTCTGTCAGTCTGTCAGGGTCTGGTCAGGGGTCTGTCAGTCTGTCAGTCTGTCGGTCTGTCAGTCTGTCAGTCTGTCAGTCTGTCAGTCTGTCAGTCTGTCAGTCTGTCAGTCTGTCAGTCTGTCAGTCTGTCATGTCTGTCAGTCTGTCAGTCTGTCAGTCTGTCAGTCTGTCAGTCTGTCAGTCTGTCAGTCTGTCAGTCTGTCAGTCTGTCAGTCTGTCAGTCTGTCAGTCTGTCTGTCAGTCTGTCAGTCTGTCAGTCTGTCAGTCTGTCAGTCTGTCAGTCTGTCAGTCTGTCAGTCTGTCAGTCTGTCAGTCTGTCAGTCTGTCAGTCTGTCAGTCTGTCAGTCTGTCAGTCTGTCAGTCTGTCAGTCTGTCAGTCTGTCAGTCTGTCAGTCTGTCAGTCTGTCAGTCTGTCAGTCTGTCAGTCTGTCAGTCTGTCAGTCTGTCAGTCTGTCAGTCTGTCAGTCTGTCAGTCTGTCAGTCTGTCAGTCTGTCAGTCTGTCAGTCTGTCAGTCTGTCAGTCTGTCAGTCTGTCAGTCTGTCAGTCTGTCAGTCTGTCAGTCTGTCAGTCTGTCAGTCTGTCAGTCTGTCAGTCTGTCAGTCTGTCAGTCTGTCAGTCTGTCAGTCTGTCAGTCTGTCAGTCTGTCAGTCTGTCAGTCTGTCAGTCTGTCAGTCTGTCAGTCTGTCAGTCTACTCTACTAAAACACTTTCTTATTTTTCAATAATAGACATATAGACCCAGCTTGTAAATTTAAGTTTTTTAATGCAATTGTTAAAAGTTGTTTTTGTTATGGAAACGAAGTGTAAGGCTGTCAGCAACTTGACAATATTGAAACTATTCAGAAATATTTTTCAAGATAATTTTCAGGCTGCCACGTAACACTCCAAATTATGCCATTCATGCCGAATCGGGCCTATCCCTAATATTACTTAGGAATTTAAAATCTAACGCCGATTATATTGTTAAAATGATGCACAATTCGAACAGTATCCTCCAGAAGCGAGTTCTTCTCTTAGATTTAACGTGTAGGTATTCTGCGTTCAGGAATTGGTTTGAATTGGCATCATCGTATGATTTAGAATTGAACCTGAATTTGAAGAACTCTGATAACTGGAGAAATATTCTATATGACTGCATTTCCGGATGTGACGAAAATGTTCCAGTCATCTATCGAACGTGTAAGGGAGTCCTCAACACGATCGGCCTATAGAGAACTAAACTTTAACCTAGGAGAAGCTAGTTACTTTAGGGATGAATTTTCTTTCACAGAAATGAGTCCGGTTTTCAAAGCTAGGACAGAGATGTTACAATTAAACTATAAGCCTCATAGTTCAGATATAAACCCAAACTGCACACTATGTAACCTTCTTGTGACAGAAAACATTTTTCATTTTTTGGTGTTGTGTCAAATTTTGCAGAGAATATATAGGTTATACCTTAGCAATAGTTTTCTTTCGTTAGATGAATGTGGCTCGTTATTGTATGGGGAGCTTGGATGGAAGTTGCTCAATCGGTTTATTACACACGCGATCTCATATATAAATATACTAGCTGACCCGGCCACGCGTTGCTGTGGCTAAAGTTTTTGTTATATTACATTATAGTAAGCAATCTAAGAGGAACAATAAGAGAACATCAGTCACGGAGTCCACTATGCTTTTTCACACAGATGGTATTTGTAAAAAAAATAGGGTGATCTCCTTATTTGACTTTCTACTACTATAACCCTTTAGTACAATGAAATTATTTACGAACAAAGACGAAAATGTTGGTATACAAATTCACTGGATTGAGATTTGAAGGGGAAGTACGTTGAACACAATTAATTAAAATGTTCTTACACTTGATATTAAGCATAAATCAGTAGGTACAAAATAAAAATTTATCAGATTTATTATTTCCATTTAATTTTATAACAAATATAAGTATATTACAGTATAATACAGTAAATAACATGTGACGCTTAAACTCATGAATGAGGTAGGCAAGGCAGACAATCTTAAACTTTTAAACATTAATATCTATTTGTTTGAATTATAAATACTTTCAATTTCAATTTAATTTAACACCAATCGGTGCACAATGTTTTTGGTTAACCTGTCTTTAGCTAACACAAATAGATTCGTTTCCCAACACGTGAACACGCAACATATAGTTGCCCATGAGAAAAACATAGATTTTCCAAATCTAAACCACAAATGGACATTGTTTGACCTTGAGATTTATTTATAGACATGGCGAAAGCTAAACGAATTGGAAACTGTAGCCTTTTGAAGGGTATGGTAGAATCTGATGGTATCATCGGAATACGTGGCAGCGGGACCACTTTTCCTTTAAACTTCCCAGCCAAAATGGTTGCTTCAAGAATGTTTCCGGTGATCTTTTTGATGATCAAACGCGTACCGTTACATAATTGAGGTGGATTCAAATTACGGAGGAGAATAATAGGGGAACCAATCTTTAATCGAAGATTATGTGGTGGCATTCCAGGGATATCTAATGAATTTAAAAATTCAATCGGAAAATTTACACTTTCATTTTCATCAACAACAGTATCGATTGATTTAAAAGACATCATATCGCCTGGTAACAACTGTTGTATCTGGAAGTTAATTTCGTCAACATCAACGTTTTTGGCTGCCAAAATCGCCCGTTGACTAAGCCATTCATGATTCAAATAATTATTCTGTATATCCGGGAAAATACTCTGAATCAATTAATTTTTATCCTGAACAACAGTGCAAAAATTGTCTGGTAGTTTAATGCATTGCGTATTTGGTTGCAGTTCTATTTTACCGTTCCCAATATCTAGTAGTTGTTCGGAAAATATTTGTGCTGATGGATCATTTTGCAATTGTACTCGCATATTTATGGTCAATCGAAGTGTTTCAACACTTCGCCATAAGAATGATTGTTTGCATTAATCTCATCCGCGAAAGTAGAGCGAGGTATAACCGGTAAGGTCTGCCGGTAGTCACCAGACAAAAGTAAGATAGCACCACCGAAAAGTTTATTATTGCTGTTTAAATCTTGCCTAGTTCTGTTTAATGCTTCAAGTGAATATTTGTGTGCCATTGTGCACTCATCCCATATTATTATAGAACTCTTTCGCAACACTGCAGCTATATCACTATTCTTTTTGATGTTACACATTGCATCTGGTTTATTATGAACGTCCAATGGCAGCTTGAATGTTGAATGTGCTGTTCGCCCACCATCCAGTAAAGTAGCCGCAATGCCTGGCGATGCTACTGCTAATGCGATTTTTTGTTGCGACCGTATTTTGGCAAGAATCAACGATATTAAAAATGTCTTACCGGTTCCACCGGGTGCATCTAAGAAAAAAAAACCGCCTTGTTCAGCAGCAACAGCCAGCATAATCCGATCATAAATAATTTTTTGTTCTGCTGTCAGTAATGGTTCACTGTTCATGATAATTGTTGCTAAACTTCCATGGTCATATTGATTTTCTCGTTGTAAATCGGTATTGACTAAGTCGGTGGCTGGACGATTAGGTGATGGCATACCATAATGATTAAGTGGTAAATTTGAAATAAGAACACATAAATCCTCGATCAAGACCAATGCTTCATTGTACATCTCTGGTGTATAATCTATGTTTTGGCATTGATTTGTTTGTCTAATTCGGTGCAAGATGTCTTCTGTCATACAATTTTTATATTTTTCCCGCAAAGTTTGTGCTTGCGAGGGATAACATGTCGTCAAAATAATTGCAAACAACTGAAGAATGTTATTCGGTGTTGATGTCAACGCAGCATCAGCAAGGTTAAGTCCCAATGGTTATCGTCTTCTAGCAATTGCAGTTCACGACTTGCATCCTGGTATGTATTGAATACTCGACCATTAACTGTTCGTAAAAATTCAAAAGACGTTGGGCCGGGAACATTCACCAATAACAAACGTAAATAGAAGCACTCACGTTGCTTTGGATGTACCGTGTAAAGTCTCCCCAATGTCTTAGCTTTGAATATGCCTGTAATGGAAGGATGTGGTTTTCCTTGTTTCCGTGGCTCCCATTTTTTACTGGATTTGATCCATGTGAAATAACGTGGAACATCACCATACACCAATGTTTTCGCGAATTGGCCAAAAACATCAGGTTTTTGACACAATGTAAAAAATTCAGTTAGAGTCGTTTTCGGAGCTTCGAATGCTCTTTGGAGAACATTTTCCTCAGTGAAGTATACACGTTGACCGTTTTCAAGATGTATTGCCAGATGTTGGACAGCAGGATCTCTTTCGTGGATGGGAAAGCTGAGAATATGCCAAATAGCTTCATTGCTGCTAATGTATCTGCATATTTGGTATCGTGCTATTTCGTCATTTTTATTTATGTTTTGTACTTCAAATATGGCCAAATCACTGCCCTTGTTTACATATTTACAAATATACTTAATTGATTTAACAGAACTGCAAAGCTCAACATTGATATGAGCTTTGTAAGTTTTTGAAAGTAGTGGTGAGTATGGTACCACCCACTGATTATCAAACTCAACTTGATTTGGAAAGTTCGGCAGTCGCATTGTAAATGTATGGCCACCATTCTCAGTACTTCTGCGGCGATACATTGGATAACCATCAATATCCGTGATCGTGTCATTCGTATGCCACTTTGGGAAGTTTTGTTTACATTTTCCATTTTCCATGCACGGTGACGTCATGTTGAAAGCACCGCATGCCCCATGGATCATGTGTTTGGTGACAATATCAAATAATTCTTGATCAATTAATGGGTCTGGAATTTCGGCTGAAATTATTTGATCGATTTCTTCAGGACGGATTCTATCTTTAAGCCAAACCAAAATGTGGGCATGAGGCAAACCTCGCTTTTGCCACTCTATCGTATACAGCCAACAACGTGTGATACCAAAAATTGAATATTTAACAATAAAATCAATTAAGGATTTCAATTTTTGTTTTAACACACGTGCAGTTAAATCATGACGATGAATGGCTTGTTGTCCTGGCAATAGTAAAGTTTGTATCTCTTCCCAATTCGGATTACATGTGAATGTAATAAATAAATCCGCTCGGCCGTAATGACGTACGTAAGTCATCGCATCTTGTATGTATTCCTGCATGTTCCGTGGACTGCCGATGTAGCTTGAAGGTAAAATGAAAGCATTACCGATGTCATTGGGATTTAAATTTCCATCGATGTTTCCAGCAACAGCATCTCGTAAGTGAATATATTCTTCCGATCGTAGTTTTGCCTGGTTGAATCGAAGGAATCGCAAGCGTTCGCTTTCGACCTTAGCATACATATCAACAATGCATTGATGGAACAGCTGACGATATCGAAGGATATAATTGTCTTGATGTTGTCTAACCATTATTCGGTGTGCGTAGTAGTTCATTGAGCTAACTTTATTATTTCTGTAATCACCTAAAAAAATAAAAAATAAAATGCAATACGAAATTAAAATCTATACATACAGTAAGAAAGTAAATAGATAATTGTCAAATTTACCGGTATTTGGATCATACTGTTTGATATTAAGGTGATATTCATCTTGTCCTTGCCAAAATATCAATGGATATTGTAGTGCGTCATATGAACGGTGTAGATCCGAAATCGTACTGACAGTGTTGTCTCGCCGTGTAATTTTTATAGATCTTTTTTCAACTGGATCACCAACCATGATAACAGCAACCTCATCAACAGTTGGAGCGTTGAATCTACCAGCATGTTCACCTAATGGTACTTTGTCGGCTTTTATGACGATTTGATAATTGTCATTTTGCAGTCGTGGCGAAACTCTTTTGATCAATTGAATTAGTTGACTGTGATCTTCTAAAAAATTTTCCAATAATATCACAATTGCTCTTTCCTCTGCTTGTTCAATAAAATTATACAGGCACCGAGTCGTCACGCGCTCTTCACAATCGCCCATAAAATAAATTTGAAGAAATTTCGGATTGTTATCAGGCATTGGCATCAGTGATCCGATTTTATGGTACACCTGGCCTTGAATTTTGAATGTAGTTTCAAAATTACGTCCATCGGATGCACGATCGCAAATTTTAGTTGCCCCAAATGACGTCATTTGGAAGCAAGAATTAAATTTGCGTATCTTACGCAAAAATAATTTGGAATCATCTGAATTGCCAGTAAGAAGGGATAATAAAGGCTCCGGCGGAGCGGGGAGAGGTGACAGCACAACTTTTCCTGATGCGCAGCACATGCCGGCTGCTTCATTCCGAAATTTCAATGCCTGACAATATTGACATACTTTATCCATTACACCAATAGCAATTTTTGAATGCGCTGAGTAGTTAATATCTGGTGCATATTCAAAGGCAAGCCGAACGAATGATGCACGTGTTAATGAGCGGCTGATCCGTTGCCTTTGTCGATTTAGTACTCGTAATGTAGCTATGTTTCGTTCTCGTGCCGCTCTTGTTCTCGTAATATTCTGTTGCAGACGTTCGTCACGCTGTTCTTGAGATTCTTGTGCACGACTTTCTGCAGTCCTGATTCTTTGAGCTGCATTTCTTGTTTCGATTTGTTCTTTTAATTGCTGAGCTCTTTCAACACGTTTGCGTCGTGACCCTTTGCTGCTCGCGTTGTTGAGGTTAGATTTTTTCAGTGGCATTTGACTGAAAATAATAAATTAATCGTTTAAATATGAGAAAAAAAAATTGAAAATCATTCTAATTAACTTTTATAATTATGTGATAATACTGACATGTACATATTTAAATTATAGAGTTTAAATAATAATTTCAATAAGAATTGAAATACTAATTTAATCCTTTAAATATAAGAAAAAAAATCTGAAAAACTTGTTATCATAGCACATTGAAATAATAAGTGCTAAATATTTTTTAATAGAGGTTAAATAAAAACAATAAAAAAAAATATTTGTACAACTATTGAAAAAGTGTAGGAAATTGTGTATCATTTTTGCATTGACATTTTAATTAAATTTTATAATTATGTGATAATACTTACATACATATATTAAAATTAAATTATAAAGTTTTGATCAATGAAGCACAAATAAGTAAAAAACAGGATTAATTTCACTGTATTATCTTCATTATAATATGAATGCAATTTACACTTCAGTCTAAGTAACACGTGGCCGGCTATGCTAACACCAAAAATTTAAAAAGTGGAAATAATTGAATTATACGGTAATTCGTTCATTACAAAATAAATTTAATTAATTTTATACCGTCAACAACACGTGGTAATTATGCTGTTAAAATGAAGCTTATATGACACGTTCGTAGATTTACCATAGCAGTGCCATCAATTGATTACTTACTCAACCCAGTCGAAAGGTATCGACATCTGTTAGAACCATTTGGAGTTAACAGATAATTGTGTCTGTCAAATAATAACAGACAAATAATTAGCAATAAATTAAAATTGCGACTATAATTTGAGATTTAAACTATCCTATCTCTCAAGTTGGATCGAACTGCACATGGTGTGCGAATTTTATAATAATCGGTTAAGTGGTTTAGGAGTCCATTGAGGACAAACATTGTGACACGAGATTTATATATATTAAGATATGCTAATTTTTTAAATTAATTGAATGATCAATGTATTATAAAGGGTTACAAATTTTGCGGTTTCAAAAGTAAACGTAAATAAAACACACACAAATTTTTGTTCATGATATTTCTTTTTTATTATAAAGCCCGAACGTTGACATTATGTGTGAAATACTACATCATTTAAATAACGACCACGCGAATTGTGGCAAGCATCGATTCGAGGTGATTTTCGACCACTTTTTGACACAGATTGGGCGATATCTCAACCATAACTTGATGAATGTTGGTTTTCAAGTGCTCAAGAGTTAAAGATTTGTCTGCATAAACACGGTCTTTCGAGTAGCCCAAAAAAAAACTCCAGCGGTGTCAAATCACATGATCTTGGTGGCCAGTTGATATCGCCACGACGAGAAATGACGCGGCCAGGAAATGCCTCTTGCAATAAAGCCATATTCGCTCGAGTTGTGTGGCATGTGGTAGAGTCTTCTTGAAACCACATATTCAATAGCAAGCAAAAAAGCCGGTTATCATATGACCATAACGCTCCGAATTGACGGTGACAGTCGTTCCATGTCGTTTTCGAAGAAGTAAGGTCCAATCACACCTCCGGACCAAAGAGCGCACTAAGCAGTGACTTTTTGTGGATCTAATGGCCTCTCTTCAATTAATTGAGTATTCGCAGAACCCCATATACGACAATTTTGTTTATTAACATACCCACCGATTGAGAAATGTGCTTCGTCACTGAAGAAAATTTTGTTCGAAAATCGACGTCCACCGCCTGTTGTTCAAGCACCAATTCGATGTATCTACAACGTTGTGAATGGTCAGCTGGCTTCAGTTGTTGTATGAGCTGGACTTTATATGGATGTAGGTGTAGATCCAAATGCAAAATACGCCATAATGTGCCGTAAGACAGTCCTAATTCCTGAGAACGACGAAGAATCGACACATTCGGGTCTTCGGCAACACTTGTACTTACAACAGCGATATTTTCAGTGGTACGAGCGAAACGATGATGCACAGGCCTTAGAATATCTGAAACCAATCCAGTCTCTTCAAATTTCTTCACAATTTTGCCAATTGCTTGCGTAGTTGGACGATTATCAGTCTCGTGTGTGACGTTGTGGGGTACACTCATATCGGGAGCTTTCTCAGTATCATTTTTAATATCTTGCAAGTCATCATTTTAAAACAGAACCATAAAATGTCGTGCGGAATTTGTAAAAAAAGGTCGAAAGAGCTGAGCTTAAAATCAAGTGCATTAATTGCAATAATTATTTCCATGGAAAATGTGCAAAAATTACAGCAAATGAACTTGAATTTATGAAAAATTCTAAGGCAAGTTGGAGATGCCCTAGTTGTACGGCTGAGAGGAGAGGATCTATTTCTGGTGCCACTCCAATAAAATACTCTTCTAATGCATCATTATTGAAACATACACCACCTAAGCCTTCATCAACTGCATCTGACTCTGTGTCTGTACCGTATACAAACCCAACTACTACCACCACTACCACTACTACCAACACTACGACCGCTGCCGCCACTACCCCTGCTACCTCCGCCGCTGCCACCTGCTCCAAATCATCCAACGTTGATGCTTCTTCTTCCACTGCCACCATCGCCAGAGATTTTGGAGAGTGAAATGAGTCTTTATAATATACCGGGTTATGAACTTTTTAGTTGTTGCAATGAAACTTATTCGTCAGGTGGTGTTGCAGTTTATATTGAAGAGAGTCTTGTTCACAAATTCTCCAAAATCATTATATGTAGCGCGGATGTTGTAAAGTTGTCGTTTTGTTATCAAAATGAAAACTATACAATGTTGTGTTTATATAGATTTCACGCGTTTAGTAAAAGTTTGTTCATAGAGGAACTCAGTAAAATTCTTTGTATAAGCAAAACTTGTAATTTAATTCTAATTGGTGATATAAATATTGATATTTTGGACGTGTCCGACAAAGACACTGAAAATTATTTATTTCTCATGGCTTCATATGGCCTAAAGGCAATTATAAATGAGCCAACTCGCGTAACAGAATCTACAAGTACTTGTATTGACCACATTTTTACCCGTTTTAAAGTCAGTAATAAATTTAATTTTTTTGGCAGTGTTCTCGACCTAAATATAACTGATCATAAATCGATCATTTTATTTGATATGTTAGAAAATAATTTGAGTTTTACATCAGAAACACAAACAAAAGAGCATTTTACCACAGATTATATATTATTGCAGAATAATTTGAAGCATGAATTTTGGGATCAGGTTTATGCGGAAAAGGACCCATCTACTTCGTTTTCTATTTTTATCTCGATATTGGAAAAACATATAAAGTCATGTACTTCTGTATCGGTAAAAAATTTTAATAAAAATAAATTTCTAAAGCCTTGGATGAACACGAGTCTCTTAAAGCAGATTAAACAAAAGAGCAATATTAGTATAAAGCTAAAAAAATATCCAAACAATGCAGCTTAAATAATAATAAATCTACAATGGCTCTCTTCATCGATATGACTAAAGCATTTGACATGGTTGACCATGATTTACTATTAGGTAAGTTGTATAATGCAGGATTTAGGGGAGTAATTTTTCAATGGTTGCAATCATACTTAAAAGGAAGAGTTCAAAAAGTCATTGTAAACGGTACACATAGTGAAGCTCGATTTTTAAAAAATGGAGTACCTCAGGGATCTGTACTCGGCCCTTTATTTTTTCTTGTTTATATAAACTCAATTTTTAAGCTCCGTTTAAATAGACTTTCAACAGCATTTGCTGATGATATATCATTTACCTACCAGTCAAATTCGGATCTTAATTGAGTCTTGCAAATTGAAGAGGACCTTGAAGTTCTAAGGACTTGGTTTCATAACCATAAGCTAATAGTAAGTGAAAAAACTAAGTTCATGACAATTGTGGCAAACCTAATTTCCAACATGAATATTCTTGTTCCAATTCTTGTTTCAAAATTGATTCAGTAAATAATTTTAAATATTTGGGTGTTACAATTGATTCTAATCTTAATTGGAAAGACCATAGCAACAACATCAAAAATAGTCTGATGCTCATAACGCGAAAAATGTATCTTTTAAAACCATTCTGCTCTAAAAGGATTCTAACTTCAATATATTATGGTCTTGCGCACTCTAAACTACAATACGGGCTATCTAGCTGGGGTGGTTCGTATGCAAATACTTTTAGACCTTTATTGATTGCTCAAAAACATCTTATTCGAATTATTTGCAACAAAAATCGTTATACTGAAAGTTGGTCTTTATACAAGGAATTGCGAATTCTACCTATGAGACATCTTTATATTTTTAAAGTTCTTAAAGAATTTTTCAAGCAAAGCGGAAATATTCCTAGTAGAAACTCGCAGCTATATAATTTAAGAATAAACTACATGCACCTTGCAAATGAACCCACTGCCTACAAAACTCATTTCTCTAACTTTTATACTGCCGCAGCACCAAAGTCATTTAATAAATTACATCTGTCTATCAGAAAAACTCAAAACTTAAACTCTTTCTTAAAAAAAGTAAAAGACGGGCTTTTCACAATTGACATAAATTCTATTGAAAACTATTATTGAAATATGTATCATAAATTACAAAATCATAAAATGTATCATTTGCTGTTATTTTCTTCTGAATTTTTTGATGAATTTGTATTTATTTTTCGATATCAGTCTTAACTATCTCTGAAATATTTATTCATTCTCCTTAACTTTTGAATCTTATTATTATTATATTGCTGATTGTTACCCCACAACAGTTTCTAATTATTGTAAAACTAATTCACCAATGTATCATTCATCACTAACTTGCAAGTTAAAGAATGATAACTATTATTTATTTTTTATTACTCTTGTACTAGTTTTAAGTTGGAAATGAAAAAAGAATGAATAAATAAATTTTTCTAATTCTAATTCTTATGTAAACCATAATCTCCTCTTAATGTGGGTGTGGCAGAATTACCATTTTTGTAGTAGATTTTAAGAATTTTTATGCGTTGTGCGATAGTTAAGCGTTTAATTTTCGTAAATGTCAGACTTTCAACTGACAAAAAAAATTGGTTTAACAACTTAGTTTGACAGATGTCGAATTCCAGCCCTATACTTTTGAAGCCGCAAAATGGATAATCCTTTACTTTTATTTTAAAAGCCCATTCAAATTTTTGATACTGTAACCCTTTCTGGCTCTTAGCAATCAATTAAGAATTTGGTCTCCATTTTTTGCCAGATATCAGTGAAGCAGTTTGTGGCGCATTTGTGTGAGAAACGCCAATTTGTGGCACACCCCTTTTTTGAATTGGGACATTTGCGATTTGTGCTGCCCTTTGGAAGTTCGCAACAGACACATCGCAGTGGTCTGTGGCGCAGTTTCATTCATCGCTAGTTACTTGTGGCATAGCAATTCACCACAAAAACGTCGCCAATAATTTGTGGCATAGCAATTCGCCACAAACAACATGGCGGATAATTTGTGGCGAACCACAGACAGCATCGCGAAGAATTAGTGGAACAGGGGTTCGCTACAGGCGTCGTCGCCAATATTTTGTGGCGCATTTTGTGTTTGTGGCCAATAGCTTGTGGCCGAACAGTTCGAGATACATCGCCGCCAATATTTTGTTCCGCATTTGTGTTCCTGCCCAATAACTTGTGGCAGAACAGTTCGAGATACATCGCCGCCGACAATATTATGTGGCGCATTTGTGTTCATGGCCAAAAGCTTGTGGCAGAACAGTTCGAGAGACGTCGTCGCCAATATTTTGTGGCACATTTGTGTTCGTAGCCAATAACTTGTGGCAGAACAATTCGCCAAATACATCATCGCCAATATTTTTGTGGCGCATTTATACGTTTGTAGCCAATAATTGTGGCACAACAGGCAACAATTTGTAGCAGGCATCCTCACCAATATTTGTGGTACATTTCGTGGCATATTTTTACAACAGGACAACAACTCCATAGCAGATCGTGCGCCACAGAATTTGGACTCGACATAGAAACAAGACAAATGGCCAAAGGATAGAGCAGACGGCAACAGTTGCCCTCTGTGCAAATCAACAACGTGTCGAGCACAATGTACTGCAGCAAAGTGTAAATCTATTCACACCTATTTCTACTTTCGTGCCAAACCACGATAAAATCTATGTGTGCCAAGTCATTTCAAGGGAACTTCCAGCCTTCAGCGGACGGCCAGACGAATGGCCTCTATTCTATAGCTACTACGAAAGATCAACCAGGTTATGTGGAATCACATATGAAGAAAATCTTTTTCGGCTGCAGCGAGCCTTAAAAGGCAAAGCACTATATTATGTGAGTAAAAGTCTGACGTTACCTGCCTTGGTACCTGAAATCATTTCGACCCTTCAATGGTGTTTGGGCGCCCCTAACATATACTTAACATGCCTGTGCCAAAGGTACGTGCTTCGCCACCAGTAAATCCAAATACGCTTGAGTCACTTATTAAATTTTCACTTGAGGTCAAGGGCATGGTAGCGACGATAGAAGCGTCTGGCTTAAGGTCATACCTGAACAATCCTTCTCTACTTCAGGAATTGATTGAGAAACTTCCTGTCCAAAACCGAATCGATTGGTCTGTCTATACTGACAATATAAATTATATTAATTTAAGAACCCTAAGCGACTGGCTTTATAAACTTGCTCAAGCAGCCAGTAAAGTAGATGAAGAAAGACGAAGGGTACATCGGGTAAGCTTTCATGAAGGTAGTGCCAGTCCAAGTTCCACTCCGAATGTCACATGTAACATGTGCAATGAAACGCATAATATTTCCAAGTGTATTAAATTTAATAAAATGAACTACAATGACAGGTAGAACTTCATCAATAAGAAAATAAGAGGAATCTATGTCGCTCCTGCTTCAAAAGACACGATGATATATTTTGCCGAGAATGAAAGGAATGTCAAGTCAATGGGTGCCGCGCTAAGCATCATCCGTTGCTTCACCGGCCAAACGATGGACATTCAGAACCGGCAGCCGTAGCGATTCACAATGCAGAAACATCCAAAGTGCTATATAAAATGGTGCCTATTACAATTTTTGGAAATGATTCCTCCATTGATGTATATGCCTTTCTAGACGATGGGTCGGGACCGACTCTAATTGAGAAAGAAGTTTTGAAAACAATCGGAGTCAAAGGTGTCAAATCCGACTTATGCCTCAAATGGACATGTGGAACTGTACGGACAGAAAAAGATTCGCTCCACATGGACTTGCAAGTTGCGCCTTAGAACAAAACCAATAAACGTTAATCATTAAGAAATGTTCGTTCGGTAGAAAAATTTGATTTACCATCTCAAACGCTGCGGATGTCGGAGATCAAAGATGAATACAAACATTTTAAAGGACTTCCGGTGGAATCTTACCGAAAAATTGTTCCAAGGGTTATAATTGGCCTTAACAATTGAAGTTTGGCAATGCCCCTAAGCTTTCGGAAAGCAGACAAAACGAACAAGCCGCAACGAAGACTCGATATGGATGGACAATTTATGGAGAACTTAGCCAAGGTAAAAAAACAAATGCAACAATTCAGAGTGTCAACCTACACATATGCGAATGTGAAAACGAAGTTATTTTAGGATCTCTTATGATGGAGAATATGCAAATCGAAAATGGGGGCATTGAACAAATGCAAAGACAAGAGGTGAACTCAACTACGAGCTTGCAATTGCAAAATAGCATACGAAGAGATGGGGACCACTTCACAGCAAAACTACTTTGGAAGTCGGAAAGTATAACGCTCTCTAATAACGATGTTATAGCGTACCGAAGATTGTGATGTTTCGAGAGGAAGCTCGAAAAGGATCCAGTATTGGGCGAGCAAGTAAATAGTCACATTGCTAACATGGAAAGCAAAGGTTACATAAAAAAACTTTCAAGAGATGACCTGGCAGTTGACTATCAATGTAAATGGAACCTAACAATATTCGCAGTCAAGAACCCTAACAAACCAAAGAAAATAAGAGTGGTATGGGACGCCGCAGCGGAATGCAATGGTGTATCACTAAACGGGTGTCTTGACAAGGGTCCGGATATTATGACTTCTTTGACAGACGTTTTGTTTAACTTCAGAATTGGAAAGGTGGGAGTTTGCGGTGACATAAGCGAAATGTTTCACCGAATAAGCATTGATGAAGAGGATCAGCATTCACAACGATTTCTATGGCGGGATGGAAAAACAAATCGTCCACCCGATGTGTACATGCTGAGGGTTATGAGGTTTGGAGCAAATTGCTCACCATCGATTGCCCAGCACGTAAAGAACTCGAATGCAAAGAAATACAGTCAGATATTTCCAAGAGCGGTGAAGTCTATTATAGAGAGACACTATGCGGACGTCATGCTCGATAGCGTCAACTCTGTGAAGGAAGCCATCAACCTTGCCAAAAATTTAAGGGAGATCCATAAGCATGCCAATTTTCACATCCGGAACTGGGTCTCGAAGTCAGCAATCCTCATCGACGCCTTGGGTGAAGCTGGAAGCGCAGATAATGTTTGCAAAGCCGGAAAGACACTGGAACAAATCATGGAAACAGAAAAGTTTCCTTTTCCTTCAACTTGTACACAAAAGCGAGTAGCGATGTTCTAAGGGGAACGAAATTGCCAACAAAGAGACAACTGTTAAGGTTGCTGTTGTCAATCTTTGACACATTAGGATTCTTGAACTTCTTCACAGTTTATACGAAAACATTGATGCAGGACATCTGGCGGACCGGTATTGGGTGGGATGAAACAATTCCCCAAGACTTTTCAGAAGGATGGAACAGGTGGCTGTCGTCACTTAAGAAGGTTGAAGAGATGCCGTTGCCCAGATGCTATTTTGGTTTAGCTTGCAGTAACTCTAGTAGCTTGGAACTACATGTTTTCATCGATGCGAGCGAGAAGGCCTACCCTGCAGTGGCATATTTAAGGATTCAATCAAACAAAGGAAGAGAAGTAATACTGCTGTGCTCCAAGACAAAGCTAGCTCCTCTCCGCCCTATTTCAATACCACGGATGGAGCTTCTGGCAGCTGTTCTGGGGACCCACCTTGGAAGTGCTATATTAAGGACTCACGATAAAGAAATTGAAACGACGCACTTCTGGTCTGATTCCAAAACGGTTTTACTATGGCTTCGAGGAGATTCCAGGGCATACAAACAATTTATTATGTTCCGAGTGGGTGAGATACAAGAGTCAACGAACAGCGCAAATTGGAAGTACGTTCCTTCCAAGCAAAATGTCGCTGATTTGGCTACAAACCGAACACAACAACCAGAGTTTAATCCCAGTAGCTCCTGGTTCATTGGACTAAGTTTTTTAAGAGAGTCACCGGACAACTGGTCATCAAGTCAACTCCCAAAAGGAAAAATACCAACTGATGAGTTTAAACAAGATCCTGCAATTCAATAACATTAGCTGTCCAGATCAGAGATCCGATTGTCAATTTTAACCGCTTTTCGAGATGGGAAGGTCTCACCTCCTGTATGGCATACGTCAAAAGATTTATAACTCTTATAACGCAGAGGAGATGAACAGGAATATTCGCGAAGCACGCAAATATTAACATCAATTACGACAATATCCAAAACCTGACCAAGGATGAAATACTTTGGGGACACCAAGTCCTCTACCGCCTAGCTCAGACCCAAACATATAGTTTAGAAAATCACCTTTTGTTAAATAACCCTCACTGTTCCTTGCCTAAGACAAGCCCTCTTCGTCGACTGAACCCATTTATTGACAACGACAAGATAATTCGCTTGAGAGGTCGACTGGAAAAGATAGCTCTTACCAACATAAGCAAAAACCCTATTATAATGCCTAAATCCCACTACATCACTTCGCTAATAGTTGATTGGTGTCACAGAAAGTTAAAGCATGTCAATCATGAAACAGTCATTCATGAAATCTCTCAGACTTTTATACGAGACCATTTTCATACGTTGGAGTTGACTTATTTGGTCCACTTTTCGTGACAGTTGGTAGACGGGCAGAGAAACGATATGCAGTTGTTTTCACGTGCCTAACCTGTCGTGCAAGTCAAATTTTTTTTTTATAACTTTGCACGCGCTCAAGGGATTATGAATACCCTTTATATGTTTTTTTTTTAACACAGCGCGGCGTCCGGTGGAAGAAGAGAAAGAAGGATATGAAAGATATGTGGCGCGATGTTCTGAGACTAGAGCTGGTTGTTGTTTCAGATTTATCTCCAGGGGTGGCGGCTGAAATAATGCGGAGAGAATTACCGTGTCTTATTTATTTATGTCCCTTATAATTCGCATTATTTTATTTATTTCTTGTCATATTTTATGGGTATGCTAGATTACTCAATCACATGTTGTTAGTGTTATGCCTAAACAGCATGTAATGAGCAAAGCAGCAGCTTATTTTATGACAATTTTTAGAATTGGTTTCTAATGGAATATACGAAGACATAGACAACGGCAGGAATCGAACCTGCAACCACGAGGTTGACAGGCGAGCACCAACTTTCGCGCCACGGCCACCCCCTGAAGTGGCTCATAGCCTGACCATGAATTTCTGAGTGACGGCCATCAGGAACTTCATCGGGCGCAGAGGTTACCCAATATAATTTTACAGTGACAACGGAACGAACCTAAGGGCTGCCGAAAAGGAACTGCGTGAAGCCCATGATGGAATCAACTTTAATTAAATTCAAGTGGAATTCACAACCCAGCATACCAAATGGGAACTTATACCACCAGGAAGTCCTCACATGGACGGTGCGTGGGAACGAATGGTTCGCTCCATCAAGACGGTATTGTACCAGACAGTCACACCTGACACAAAAAGGACTGTCGAAAAACTGAACAACTTACTCATTGAAGTCGAAAGTATAGTGAACAGTCGACCACTCACCATATTTATCGTTGGAGACTGCGGAGCAAGAAGCACTCACACCCAACCTTTTTATCCTCGGCTCATCATCCGGAAGTAAGCCACCAGGAGTATTTGATACCTCAGATAAGTATGCCAGAACGTCATGGCGTCATTCTCAGCTACTAGCAGACGGGTTTTGGAAGAGATGGGTTGCTGAAGTGCTACCAGTATTGACGCGGCGCACCAATTGGTTTGAGAAGGCCAAGCCGATTAAAGAAGGGGATGTCGTGATCATTATCGATTCCAACCTACCAAGCCATTGCTGGCCGAAGGGACAGTAATGAAACATATCCAAGCTAAGTACGGGCAGGTGCGGAGTGCAATTGTCCGAACTGCAACTGGGGAATATCATCAACCTGCAGCAAAACTAGCAGTTTTGGACGTAAGATAAGAAGATATTTGCGGTTGTTAAACTGGATAAGTATTTACTCTCTTCAATCGCCATACGGGGGGGGGGGGAGAATGTTAACAACACGTTAGACATAAACGTCCAAATGATTCATACCCAACCTTTATGTGAAGTGTAAACCTAATCTTGGTTTCTCGTGTGGATCCCGCTCGTCTTTCAATCGCTGAATACGTTCATTTTATATTTCGAGAACATTACAATTTCAACAAGCAAAGCGAGCAGTCGATAGTGGAACAAATTTAAAATCAACCAGAAGAAAACAAGATTATCCAATAAAAAAGGATTGTTTGGATTTCTACGGAAGCTTGGGAGAAGAGAATACTCAATAATTTGTGACAGATACTGATTCATTTAAAAGCGATTCTGCTGGCCTAATATTGAATTTAATGTTATCGTCTTTATTAAAAATGTAAGAAACAGTTGAAATTGAAACAACTTTCTGTTGCGATTTCGAATGTAGACGATAACTTTAAATTCACTATTAAGCGAGTAAAATCGCAATTTAGTGAAATTGAAACTACTTTTTGTTACGATTTCGAATGTATACAATAACTTTAAATTCACTACTAAGCTAGTAAAATCGCAATTAAGCGAAATCAGTAGTGAAATTGAAACTACTTTTTGTTACGATTTCGAATTTAGAAGATAACTATAAAATCACTGTTAAGTCAGCAGTAATTAAAAAAAGAAATTTAGACTACTTTTTGTTACGTTTTCTCGTTTATACAGTAACTCTGAAATCACTAATACCCAGGCATTAAAGGCAAATCAGTATTGAAAATGAAACAGCTTTTCCTTGCGATTTTTAATTTCTAAGGTCACTCTGAAATAACTAATAAGCGGCCAAAAACGCAACTAAGGGGCCAGTTATTGCGATCAGGAAAATGAATCAGGAAAAAAGTTCTAATGGATAATTTAAAATAATTTCACGTATCTTAAAATTCATATGCTACACTAATCGATGACGAATAACTCAGAATTTTTTTTGCCAAAAATATTTGCGATAGAACAATAATTTTTTGGAAAAATATATTTAATAATTTTCCCGGTGAAAATTCATTTTTCGTGCCAGGTGATTGCCATTTGACACAAAGTGGAACAAATCATTCCAATGGTTTGGGTTCCAATTTCTCTCGTTGCACTGAAATTAAAAATGAAATTGAAACAACCTTTTGTTACGATTTCGAATCTAGACGATGACCTTAAAATCTCTATTAAGCCAACAGAATCGCTATTAAGAAATGAAATTTAAACAACTTTTTGTTACATTTTCGCGCTTATACAATAACTCCGAAAACACTTACACGCAGGCAGAATCGCAATTAAGAGATATCAGTAATGAAATTGAAACAGCTTTTAGTCACAATTTAGAATCAGAATTGCAGTTTAGCGAAATCAGAATTGAAACAACTTTTTGTTACGACTTCTCGTTATACAATTACTCTGAAAACACTAATACGCAGCCATTAAAGGCAATTCAGTAATGAAAATGAAACAGCTTTTCGTTGCGTATTTTAATTTCTAAGATTACTCTGAAATAACTAATAAACGGGCAAAATCGCAATTTAGCCAAATTAAATAGGATATTGAAACAACTTTTTATTACGATTTCGAGTTTATACGAATACTATAACTCTGAAATCACTAGAACGCAGGCAGAATCGCAATTGCGAAATCAGTAATGAAAATGAAACAGCTTTTCGTTGCTATTTTGAATTTCTATAAGATGACTCTGAAATAACCAATAAGCGGGCAAAATCGCAACTAAGCCAAATTAAAAATGAAATTAAAACAACTTTATGTTACGCTTTAAATTAATGAAATTGAAACAACTTTTTGCTACGATTACGAATTTAAACGATAACATAATAATTTCTATTAAGCCAGCAGCATCGCAGTTAAGCAAAATCAGAATTTCAAAAATATTTTATTACAATTTCGAGTTGAGAGACGAATACTCTGAAATCTCTGTAATGGAAATGAAACAACTTTTTGTTGTGTTTTATAATTTATAAGATACTTTTGAAATAACCAACCAACAGGCAGAATCGCTATTAAGCCCTTCAATAACGAAAAATGAAATTACTTTTTATCGCAGTTTCTTACTTATAGATGACTATGAAATCACGAATCCCAAATCGCAATAAGGAAAAATTAGTAACGTAAAATTAAACAACTTTTTGTTACGATTTCTAATTTATGCGATGGCTCAAAATACAAGAATTACCTAATTATGTAATGAGATAATGGCAGCATTTGCTCGATGATGAGATCAATAATATAACCATAATCTGAGTTATAACTAATAATTTTCTTTTAATGTAAACAAATTAAGACAAACCAAATAGAAGTTTCGAAATTTTAAGTGTTATTGCAATAACAGGTATTTTCGATCTTCAGTAACAGTTGTTATTGCTATTTGGTAATACCTGTTACTGAAATAATGACCCATCCCTAGATATAAGGAAAACTCCGCTATAAAAAAGTTTTTTTTGATTTTCAGAGTATCTTATATCCGTGTTGTACTGATATTTTATAATTATAATTAAATAAAGTATTCAAATAAATTTCTGGAATTAAAATTACAACTTCGCCAAAATATTTAATTGCTTAAGCATGAAACTTATTCAATTGAATCAAAAAGAACAACAATTAAATTTTTTTTTGAATACATTTTCTGCACTTTCGGTAGCAGTGCAGAATCACTGAATAACATTAGAAATACTTCAAAAATGTAAATCTAAAATTGTAAGGCATCATCTTATTTATTTCTGACACAAACATTTTACATAGAGCTCAGGTTGCACTTTCGATCGGTATACAGTAGCTTGCGAGTTCAAGTAAGTTATTCTTCACTTTTTTTTTAATAAGACACATTTATATACATTTCAGAATAAAGAAAATCAGCTACGCTATAATGACGAAATGCAAACAAGCCCCCTTTCTAAAGTTCTTAAAAACTGGAGTCACTTTTTGTGATATTGTCAAAAAAAAATAGCAATTTAGTAAAATAAAAAGTTTTAATTTACGATCAAAAAATAGCAAATTGATTCCACCACGCATTCAATTTTAAAAATCTAATATTTTTTTATTGTTAATCGGTATTTTTCGTTTAGTTTTTTTTATGCAATTTGCAATCGAGAATATAGAGTTGGTAAATATTTCGATGAAATTGCCATTCTTTGATGTCAATGCTGTTTTATTTCGTTCAAATTATTGATATTAAGTCATGATTCAGGACTTTTAAGTGTCAATATTATCATTCCAACATTCTTGCAAATTGCGAAGAAAAAGTCTTAACTGCGTTATTTCTGAGCTAGGGTAGGAAACTGGATTTGTTTTTCGTGACTTACATCCCATTTTTCTTGATCCGCTCTAAAATGTTCATTATTCTTTTTTTTGTTGCTAACTGTATACAATTTCGTTGAGCTGGCTATACATTTAACAATAAAAAATTGTTATAATTAAGTTAAACGTGCAGTTATGTACCTGTGTAGTATAAAATATTGCATCCGCGTTTAAAATACTATGTACCTTTTAACAAAAAAACCTGACGTTTCGAACATAATATGAAGTAATTAAGAAACGTGTGTTTCAGCTCACAGGCTTAATTTCTGTGTACCGAACATTTTCTTGTAAGTCCTATCCCTGTTGAGTATCAGAATATATCGTTAGAATTTATGCCAACATTTCAAAAATTTACCAAATGTTCCTCCTTTTTATGATTATAAATGACGATTTTTTATCATTGATTTGGAGTTCTGACTTCCTAGAGTCATTTTTACTTATTTTTTTTGAATGTGAATTTTTGAATTTATTTGAAATAGGAAAGAAAATAGTACAAAAAGGTAAAAGATCTTATATCAGTACTTTATACATGAATTCAGTTTAAGTCGATAATTCAAAGAGTATACATGATTATAATATTATTATTAATGAAAACGAATGATTTTGTTAATAAATACAATTACTTTATTGGACTTCCTTTATATGAGAAGAAGGAAACACTTCTCACATTGGAAAGAGAAGACAATTTATGAAATTGAAACGTAATGGTACATACGCATTAATATAATATAATATTTTACGTTGCGTTACGTTAATTCAAGTTTTTGGTTAAAAGAAAAGTTAAGTCAATAAATTCTATATGAAAATTGATTCGAAAACTTTTATTCGTTAAAGGCTATACCCATTTCAGTTAAGTGTTTGAAGTGTGCCTTTGTTGGCAGCTGCTTGGCGCATGCATAAGCAATCATGTCTTCAGATTTCAAGAAGTTGATGTCTATAATCTTCTCGGCTACTGCATCACGAATGTAGTGGTACCGACATCAATATGTTTGGTTCTACCCTGGTGTGACTGATCATCCGCAATGTGTTTTGCACTTTGATTGTCGCAAAAGATATTGATGTAGCCGTTGTGCAGTTCAAGTTCGAGTAAGATGTTTCTGAAGTATATTGCATCCTTTGCCACTGATGATAGTGTGATGTATTCGGCCTCTATGCTTTATGTGGCTACGATTCTTTGCTTTCGAGATCCCCAGTGAACGGCGGCACCGTTAAGAAAGACAAATCCAGATTGGGACTTCCTGTCATTTGTGTCGGCAGCCCAATTCGAGTCCGAAATTGGGAACGTTTGGTTTGCTTTTCGATAAGTGATGGTTGCTGTCTTCGTTCCAATCAGGTATCTTATCACATAATGTGCTGTTCTCCAATGTTGGCGCCCTGGATCTTCAACGTGTTGTGAAAGAACGTTTACGATGTGTGAAATGTGTGGTCTGCTAAAGTTGGCTAAGTAAAGTAAGCGGCCAATTAGTTGTCAATATGCACTATTATCCACTCTCTCGCTTTCGTCTTTGACGGTTGGTTCCATTTAAATATTCAAGTTGACTTGTGAAGGTAAGCGAGATGATTTTCCTTCTTCCATTTTATATGCTTTTATCAGGCCGTTGATATAACCCATGTGCCAATTGCTAATATCGCCTTCCTCTTGTGTGCTCTCAAGGCCCACACATTACTTTGGTTCACCCAAATCGTGAATGTCGTATTCCTTCGACAATGTGTAATAAGCCAACGAGTAATCTTCAGGATCATTTGTGGCTAGAAGCAGGTCATCGACATAAAATATAATGATTGTGATGCTATCCTTTACAATTTTGAAGTAGATGCATTTATCGTACGATGACTTCTATAAATGCAATGAATTTAGGCTTTTTTCTAATTTAAAATTCCATTGGCGGTCTGAATGCTTTAGGCCGTGTATTACTTTCTTTAACATGCACACTTTATTCTCAGCATCCTTCTTGAATACACCCGGTTGTTCCATGAAGATAACAGCGTCTAGATTCCCGTTGAGGTACACTGATAATGGTACGTCGAGGTGGTGCAATTTCAAATTATGTTCCGCAGCAATCGCCAATGTTAACCGAATGGAGTAAATGTTGGCCACCGGTGAGTATGTGTCGGTGTGGTCGACGCCATGGATTTTATCGAAACCCTTTGCGACCAGACTAGCTTTCCTCCGTTCGGCAGTCCCATCTGCAAAGTATTTAGTTTTGAATACCCATTTCGATTTAATTACCTTCCGGTCATTTGGTCTGTCCAACAAGATCCAAGTTCCATTTCGAAGAAGGGATTCGTATTCCTTTTACATGGCTTCATACCACTCTTCGCGGTTTTCGTTGCTCTCCAGCTGCTTGACGTTCACAAGGTGAGCTCTAACGCTGTAAACCTTTATACTTTACATGATAGTATCCACTGTAACACCATCAGTAATTCAGCATCCTTCTTTGCTGACTCTTTCATGTTGTACTTTTGGTCACTGTAGGAAACTAAAATATCTGGTTGTTGAAAATCAAACACGTAACTATTTGGCAGAACTCCTTTTGCATCTTCGACGCCAAATGGGTCATCCTACAAAAAGCGGACGTCTCTGCTTCTTGAAACCATTTTCGTTCCAGGCTTCCAAAGGCGATACGTGCTCATTACAGTATCCGACGATTATGTGTTCATTGCTCTTCGGTTCAAATTTACTGATGTTGTTCCCCTTGTCCAACATACATGCTTTAGTGCCGATACATTTGAATGATGCGACGTCTGGTTTCTTACCGTCCAAAGCTCCACCGGTGTTATTTAGGCATTCAACTTCGTGGGACACCTGCTGCGGATAAAGGCGGCGGTACAAACTAGTTCTGCCAACAAATTATCGGGTAGTTTTGCTTCCAGTTTTAGGCACCTAGCCATTTCCTGCAGCGGTCTGTCGGCCCTCTCTGCTCTGCCATTTTGTTGCGGCGTGTGCGCTGCAGTAAACTCATGATCGATTCCGTTTTGTTGTCTTCGAATTTGGAATTTGTGTATACCGTCCCATTATCAGATCTTAATAATTTGATCGATTCTCCGGTTTGTTTTTCCACATAAAGCTGCGGTAAAAAAATAACACCATAACGAAAAAAATCGTTTAAAAATTAAGTTTATTTTGAATATGCGAAGAGCTTATATTAAGTCCAAAAATTCACATTTTAAAAAGAATTCCAACTTTTATTCATCAACTTATTAAGCAAGTTAATTTTTTTTTCGGAAAACTCAAATAAATAAGCGGTAACAAATAGAACAATTGCTTCATCATACAATTTAAAACTAAAACATCATATAAATAAAAAAATCTTTTTCTATGATTTTATTCTTTAGGGGTAGTCCAGCAAAATGAGTATTTTTCTGAATAGCCTTTGTTGGCTATTACTGCTTCACAACGTCTGGTGAATGAATTTACATAATTTTGGTCCTTTCTACCAGAATATTCTCTCAGGAGACCTTTACTGCAGCCCATAGTTCTGTTACTAGTAGGTTTGGTTTCAGATACTGCTTTCTTCACATCAGCCCACAGATTTTAATTCGCATCTAGGTCAGGCGTTTTTACTGATTGAAGAAAACGCAAACAATACGTTTATATTATTTTTGTTTTTGTTTTAGTAGACTGTATGGATTTAAAGCCAATTGAATGTTTTTGTGACCTTTAGTCCAAAGTGCTTTTCGCCCAGATACTACAGTTGGGATCATCAGTTAGATGCTGTAGTACTAAGGCTTTATGATTTCCAGAAGCAATATAAAAACGACGCTTTTGGATAGCTGTGATCAATAATGTACCAGTTACAATTTTGATTCGTCGCTCTTGAACACAACTTTGAAGTTGTAGCTTTGCTTACCGGGTAGAGCTTGTCGGTGAGATTTGGTATAAAATGTGTGTTGAACAATGTCTTTTCCAATACTGGTCATACGCGATGGCAATATTGCGGTTCCAATTCCTGCTATTTTGACTCGCTGTCCATTAGCCAAGGTCACAAACGAATCTTTCTTGATCTTTTCAAGGCTTTCAAAGAAAATTTTTGTAGAACACATATATGATGTTGCTCCGGAATCAAGACACCAAGTAATATTGTCATCAGACGCCCTTATGCAAATTCCTCTGCTATCGTAAGACCAAAATCTGTTGCATCTGTGCTGGTCGATTGTGCTGTTTTTGATTTCTCTTTATTATAAAAGCAATTCCTTTTATAATAAAAAAATATCCTTTTTTCCCACATACGCGACAGTAGAAAGGAAAAGAATTCGCCCTGTTGTTATACTGTGAAGGATTTTTCGTTTTGTTTTCCCATTTACCTTACTGCGCTGTGCTTTTTTGCCCATTTGTGTCCTTTTTCCTATTGTTCACCTCCAATTGTTTCGTGCATACAACATTAACTTCCGGATATTCACTCTGTGCATTAAAGCAGCTTGAGCATCTCTACAATCCTCCGACAGTCCATCGAAGAGCACAACAACGAGTAAAGCCTTAGCTAGTGTTGCTACTATTTCCTGGAGTCTGTTGACGGTCGTCTTGAACTCACGAACAAATTCGTCCATACTTTGATTTGCTCCCATCTTTGTGTTGATGAGAAGCCTGAATTCCTTTCACTTTTGCTGGGGTCCTCGGCGGTCGTAGGTTTGGCTTAGAAAATATGCCTTTGGACAATTGTTTGTGGTTTACAAGTGAGATAATGCTTGGTTCCATTGCTAAAACCAACTCCGCTCTAGCATCCATGTCCTTGTCGTCCAAGCTTTGCTGATCACTTGCGACACTCGGACGTGGTTTTTTTCCATCAACGTAGCCAGTTAATCTAATATTGTGAATAATTGCTTTTATTTGTGGCTTAGCAGAAGCAAAATTCTCTCCGTTAAACAGTTGGGTGCGGCCAAGCATATGCGTGCTTATTGTTTGAGGTTATGCCGTGGCCACTTTACAAAAACAAATTATTTGAGTTTTTGCTGCAAAATTCGAAAAATATATCAAGTCCTTGATATGCTCTTTATTATTGCGAATATCGTGGACCCATAACGTGTTAATAAAACCTAATGAATTTGTTAATAAATACAGATTACTTTATTGGGCTTCTTATCTGATGTGGCGCAAAATACAAAAAGGGAAGATGAAAAGTTATTAGCTTTGACATTTAATATGAGAAGGAGAAAACACTTTTTATATTGGAAAGAGAAGACAATTTATGAAGTTGACACGTTATGGTATATACGCATTGAAGTTTACACCAGCAACAATTATTTTTAAGATGACTTGACAATACATAGCACATATTTTTAGACATGAGAAAAAAAATAAATGAAAATGAAATTAAGAGAAAAAAAAATTAGAATATTTAGTAAAAGTTAAAGAGTAGACATTACGTGAAGTTGCTGCTGATAATGTTAGTTAAAAATTTAAATAATTCGTTTTTGAAGCTATTTTGGGTACTTATTTGTCAAACGGAACTTCTTGATCAAAATATTGATATAGAGGATGTAACTGCATTGGCATCCAAAGGAAGACAGCAACTTGTACTTACTAGTGGAGACAAAAAACAAGTACATTTCATCTCAGCTGCTTAAGAACTCAGGCAAGGTCAAAGGAAGTACGTGAACCCTGATTACACCAGACGACAACAAATTTTACAAATTCGCAGAGCGATCAAGACCAAACATCCATCAGCTTCTCCGCAAATCCGAGGTCTGAAAATGGTTGTATATGGAAACATTTTTCACACAACAAAAAAAGCAACAATTTTTTCTGGCAAACGAGGTGGTTTTCAGGTGCTAAACGAATTATTTGGTGACACCGCAGTAACAAATGAAATAATTAACTTTTTACCATCTAAAACAAATAAATCACAGCGGAACGTCAGCGAAACGTCAACTTCTGGCAATAAGGATGCGATATTAGCAGCGCCATCTACAAGATAAACAAAACAGCCAATTTACAACGAATTTGAAGCAGTGCTGCCATTTGTCACGAGGTAAAAGTAGTATAAAATTAAGTAGAAACAACATTAAAAATAATAATTGTAGTACCGATTCTTTCTTACCATCATTTCCAGTTTGGCAAGCAAAGTAATTTTTAAATATGTAAAAAAACATATTTTCTTTCTCTTTGAAGCATTTATAACCAATGAATATTTTGAAATTTATAGCAAACACTTTAATGAATATAAATTTTATTGGATATCGGCTAGCAGTGCACATGAGTTTGGTAGAGCATTAGGAGGTTCTTTTTTTTCAAGTAGGAACCGAAATTCTCTCAGATCACATGCCAGTATACGTTACCTTCGACTTCGAAATCAATACCCAATATCTCGCGGTAAGCTTGCCGCCAAAACCTTAGAAAGAGAATCAAAAAGAGTTATATTCTTTAAAATAATTAACAGAGATAGAGCGTGCAAATTACTTGTAAAGACAAACGTCAGAAATATTTTAAATAAATAGCACTGGAACTTTCTAGCGCAAAAAATAGTAAATATTTCTGGGATAAAATTCATATATTCTCAGGTATAGAATTTATCTGTGGAATTCATATTTTGGCCCCAAAATTAACAGATTACTTAACGAGACTTACTTAATAACATTGACATCTGTGAAAATATACAATTTGCAGAACCCCTAATAATCGACGAACTACTAGATGCGGAATTTGATATAAGTGAACTAATGACTAGGCTCAATAATTTCAAAAACAGAAAAGCCCCAGGAACTGTTAGAATAGGAATTTAATTTTATTAAAATGCTCCACCCATTCTTTAAAGTAAAATGCTAGAAGCATTCAATTTCATTTATAGATCGGGTGAGATACCAACCGAATTCTAGGATTCTATTGTGTATCCTATATACAAAAAAATTGGACGCTAATGTACCAAGTAATAATAAAGAAATCTCGTTCATGAACTCGATTGCTAAATTTCTGCTCTATTCTTCTAAGAAAAATCATCACCTAGGTAGAAAAAAAAAACAAATTACTGAGTGGATATCAAGCTGGTGATGAAGGTGATGAAATATACAGACTTACTCAGTGACGGAGTACGCATGAGACCACACAAATCCCAATGGTTCAACTCCAAAATCTTTGTTGTTCTTTTATTGTCACACACTATAAACTGTTTGATCGATTGCCTTGCACAAATACACAACTTTCATCGGATGTGAACTTCACAGGTAATCCTGTCACCATTCCAGTTGACTGAAGTTGTTTTAACGGTGTTAAGTTCAGATGATCCATTCTCCGATGCCACAAGCTTAGCGAACTATTTTTTTCTTGTACGGCTAAGGCTTTATGATTTCCAGAAGCAATATAAAAAATACGCTTTTGGATAGCTGTTATCAATAACGTACCAGTTACAATTTTAATTCGTCGCCCTCGAACACAGCTTTGAAGTTGTAGCTTTGCTTACCGAGATGAGGTTGTCGGTGAGATTTGGTATAAAATGTGTGTTGAACAATGTCTTTTCCAATACTGGCTATATGCGATGGCAATATTGCGGTTCCAATTCCTGCTATTTTGACTCGCTGTCCATTAGCCAAGGTCACAAACGAATCTTTCTTGATCTTTTCAAGGCTTTCAAAGAAATTTTTTGTAGAACACATACATGATGTTGCTCCGGAATCAAGACACCAAGTAATATTGTCATCAGACGCCCTAATGCAAATTCCTCTGCTATCGTAAGACCAAAATCTGTTGCATCTGTGCTGGTCGATTGTGCTGTTTTTGATTTCTCTTTATTATAAAAGCAATTCTTTGCCATATATCCTTTTTTCCCACATACGCGACAGTAGAAAGGAAAAGAATTCGCCCTGTTGTTATACTGTGAAGGATTTTTCGTTTTGTTTTCCCATTTACCTTACAGCGCTGTGCTTGTTTGCCCATTTGTGTCCTTTTTCCTATTGTTCACCTCCAATTGTTTCGTGCATACAACATTAACTTCCGGATATTCACTCTGTGCATCAAAAGCAGCTTGAGCATCTCTATAATCCTCCGACAGTCCATCGAAGAGCACAACAACTAGTAAAGCCTTATCTAGTGTTGCTACTATTTCCTGGAGTCTGTTGACGGTCGTCTTTAACTCACGAACAAATTCGTCCATACTTTGATTTGCTCCCATGTTTGTGTTGATGAGACGCCTGAATTCCTTGCCTTTTGCTGGGGTCCTCGGCGATCGTAGGTTTGGCTTAGAAAATATGCCTTTGGACAATTGTTTCTGCTTTACAAGTGAGATAATGCTTGGTTCCATTGCTAAAACCAACTCCGCTCTAGCATCCATTTCATTGTCGTCCCAGCTTTGCTGATCACTTGCGACACTCGGACGTGATTTTTTTCCATCAACGTAGCCAGTTAATCTAATCTTGTGAATAATTGCTTTTATTTGTGGCTTACCAGAAGCAGAATTCTCTCCGTTAAACAGTTGGATGCGGCCAAGCATATGCATGCTTATTGTTTGAGGTTATGCCGTGGCCACTTTACAAAAAAAAATTGTTTGAGTTTTTGCTGCAAAATTCGAAAAATATATCAAGTCCTTGATATGCTGTTTATTATTGCGAATGTCGTGGACCCATAACGTGTTAATAAAACCGAATGAATGTTTTAATAAATACAGATTTCTTTATTGGGCTTCTTATCTGATGTGGCGCAAAATACAAAAAGGGAAGATGAAAAGTTATTAGCTTTGACATTTTATATGAGAAGTAGAAAACACTTCTTACATTGGAGAGAGAAGACAATTTATGAAGTTGACACGTTATGGTATATACGCATTGAAGTTTACACCAGCAACAATTATTTTTAAGATGGCTTGACAATACATAGCACATACTTTTAGGCATGAGAAAAAAAGAAATGAAAATGAAATTAAGATTAAAAATTAGAATATTTAATAAAAGTTAAAGAGTAGACATTACGTGAAGTTGCTGCTGATAATGTTAGTTAAAAATTTAAATAATTCGTTTTTGAAGCTATTTTGGGTACTTATTTGTCAAACGGAACTTCCTGATCAAAATATTGATATAGAGGATGTAACTGCATTGGCATCCAAAGGAAGACAGTAACTTGTACTTACTAGTGGAGACAAAAAACAAGTACATTTCATCTCAGCTGCTTAAGAACTCAGGCAAGGTCAAAGGAAGTACGTGAACCCTGATTACACCAGACGACAACAAATTTTACAAATTCGCAGAGCGATCAAGACCAAACATCCATCAGCTTCTCCGCAAATCCGAGGTCTGAAAATGGTTGTATATGGAAACATTTTTCACAAAACAAAAAAAGCAACAATTTTTTCTGGCAAACGAGGTGGTTTTCAGGTGCGAAACGAATTATTTGGTGACACCGCAGTAACAAATGAAATAATTAACTTTTCACCATCTAAAACAAATAAATCACAGCGGAACGTCAGCGAAACGTCAACTTCTGGCAATAAGGATGCGATATTAGCAGAGCCATCTACAAGATAAACAAAACAGCCAATTAACAACGAATTTGAAGCAGTGCTGCCATTTGTCACGAGGTAAAAGTAGTATAAAATTAAGTAGAAACAACATTAAAAATAATAATTGTAGTACCGATTCTTTCTTACCATATTTCCAGTTTGGCAAGCAAAGTAATTTTTAAATATGTAAAAAAACATGATATTTTCTTTCTCTTTGAAGCATTTATAACCAATGTATATTTTGAAATTTATAGCAAACACTTTAATGAATATAAATTTTATTGGATATTGGCTAGCAGTGCACATGAGTTTGGTAGATCATTAGGAGATTCTTTTTTTTTTCAAATAGGAACCGAAATTTTCTCAGATCACATGCCAGTATCCGTTACCTTCGACTTCGAAATCAATACCCAATATCTCGCGGTAAGCTTGCCGCCAAAACTTTAGAAAGAGAATCAAAAAGAGTTATATTCTTTAAAATAATTAACAGAGATAGAGCGTGCAAATTACTTGTAAAGACAAACGTCAGAAATATTTTAAATAAATAGCACTGGAACTTTCTAGCGCAAAAAATAGTAAATATTTCTGGGATAAAATTCATATATTCTCAGGTATAGAATTTATCTGTGGAATTCATATTTTGGCCCCAAAATTAACAGATTACTTAACGAGACTTACTTAATAACATTGACATCTGTGAAAATATACAATTTGCAGAACCCCTAATAATCGACGAACTACTAGATGCGGAATTTGATATAAGTGAACTAATGACTAGGCTCAATAATTTCAAAAAGAGAAAAGCCCCAGGAACTGTAAGAATAGGAATTTAATTTTATTAAAATGCTCCACCCATTCTTTAAAGTAAAATGCTAGAAGCATTCAATTTCATTTATAGATCGGGTGAGATACCAACCGAATTCTAGGATTCTATTGTGTATCCTATATACAAACAAATTTTACGCTAATGTACCAAGTAATAATAAAGAAATCTCGTTAATGAACTCGATTGCTAAATTTCTGCTCTATCCTTCTAAGAAAAATCATCACCTGGGTAGAAAAAAACACAAATTACTGAGTGAATATCAAGCTGGTTTCCGAAAAGGATATTCCACTGTTGACAACATACTAACAACTGTCGTCCAATACTTCCTTAGACATTAAAAAGAACCAGTACGTATTTCTTGTAAATTTTAAGGCCGCATTTGACTCGATTGACCGCAATGTACTTTGCTATAAACTATGACAAAACGGTATGTCCACAAAAATGCTGAAAGTCTTAAAAAATATTTACAATAACACACGTCAATATGTATGGGACGGCAGAAATAAGTCTGAATGGTTTGAAACTAAGACCGGAGTTAAAAAGGGTTGCTTGCTTAGTGCAGCCCTCTTTGCTCTGTTTATAGATGAATATCGCAGCATCTACCAGCCGGTATCAGAATTGCTCGAGAAGTCATTAAGGTTTTACTTTATGATATTGCATTGCTGGCGGAATCCCCTCACAGTTTACAACTTATGAACGCCAAACAAACCAAGCTTCGAGTGAATGAAAAAATGGTGTTTCGGTGGTAAAGCAATAGAAGTTGTCACACAATATAATTTCCTAGGTTTTATTATTTTTGTATGGTTTTTTTCCTGTTTCTTTCACATTTAAAATCATTAAAAATATTTGTCCAATCAGACAGACGGCTCCTAGCCATGTCCTAAGATGTATCTGAATATATTTTACTATGTACTAAATTTTTAAGTGAATTCAATAAATCAACATTATTATTATATTATTTTATTAATTTCATCGGCATAATTTTGAACCTAATCTTTTAGGTTCATTGATGTTGATCTCTTTTGTTGAATTCGTAGGCTCCCCAATGTATACGTCTCTGTATTTCTCTCCTTGTCCACAATTTTGACGTTGTCGAAGTCTTGTTGATATGCAGATTATATGACGGTATGTTTCTTTTCGATCAATTTTTGGTAAGTTATTAGTTTCAATTGACCCTATATACTTATATTATATATTTTTTTCCACTTTATGTTGACATTCATTGAAATTAAAACAAAATTTTCGCACCACTTGAATAGAACATGCATTTAGTTTGATCGTTATCTTTTACACGCGGACTCGTATTTTTCGTTGAACAACCTAAAATGGGCCTATGAAAAGCATAAACTGGGGCAGAAAAAGGACAAATCAAAGCTTATAAGGATACTACTATATCTATTGCCAAAAAAGATAAAAAGAATCGACAGAACCATAATATCCAGATTTTTAAGTAATTAGTTTAAGTATGGAAAAAATATGAAAGGGCGCACACACAGTGTGATGACTAATGCGGAAAGGCGACTTATGTCAAGAAAATCGTCAAATTCTCACGATTCTTTAGCAAAAATCAAAAAATGTGGTATCAAGCCAAGTCTCACAACTATGCGTCTTGTTATTTCTAAGCCTAAGCATATAAAAAGACTTTAAATCAAAAAGAAACCAAGTAAGTGTTCGAAAAGAACAACGCCTCAGTTTTTGTCGGGCACATGTGACTGGACTTCGGAGTGGCACAGCGTGGTCTTCGGTGATGAAAAAAAAAATTTTTAGGGCCCCGATGTCTATAGCTACTATTTTTATGACATCCGCAAGGAAACTCATTATTTGGACCTGGTACATAGCAGAGTTGGAGGTGTGATGATGTCGGCGGCCATTTTCCTATTATGGCACCTGCAAACTTCAATGTTTATCCACCACAATGAATGCATTGACTGACAATGGTATATTAAGAGAGGCATTTTAATACTTTCATAGCCTTTTTGGACCTTTTCCGTGGACTTATCAACATGATATTGTTGCGCCAATACATACAGTCCAAGTAGTTAAAATGGAAATAGAGAGCCAAAATGATCAATTATTATCCTGGCCGCCCTACCTACCGGATTGAAACAACATTGGTAATATTTGGGGATGGTTGACATGTCAAATGTATGGTGCAGGAAAACAATATTCGATTATTTCCGAACCAGCGTTGCCATAATTTGCTCGATAGGGCCATTTAGCACGCTGTTTATTATTCTGGCCATTAGCCCGGTCCAAAAAGAAATGGCCAGCAAATGTAATTTTTTATGTTATGGCTATTTTATAAAGTAATCTTTCTTATTTTATCACAAAAATTATCAATGTGCTTCCTCCATAAACAACTTGACATATTGAAAGCGCACCGTAATTCCTTCATTCAGATTGACGCGAATATTTCCCGAACTACACCTTACCGACAAGGCAATCCGATTCTATATAGACATTTTCACTCCCAGTATGACGGTGTGGGGCTGTCAAAAATCAATTGTCAAAAATTTTCAAAAAAAAATTGTTGAATATGGACAATGTATGTTTCTGTTTTTCAGTTAAATGGATATACTATTTTGAGAAGATTTTCATGTCCAAGCAGTTCTTTTCCATTTGGTCGACAATTTTTTTTATTTGATTAATTAATTGAACACGTGACATCCGTAACACTTTTAACATAAGCGACGAGCACTAACACCTTATTGGTTTCACAAATATTGTTTTCTTTAATTGTTACTTATATATATAAAATATATATATTATATAAAGAAAAATAAGGTTAAAAAAATGTTGTATCTTTAATTGTTTCTAACAAAATTGTTACTACAGAATAAAACGTACTTATATCGATTTCAACCATCATACACTCAATCCCTCAGTTCAAAACAAATAAGCTACAGGCAAACTATAAAAAAATGACAAACCGTATCGGTAAGGCAGTCTGAATTCCGGCATACTATACCGGAACAATATTTCTGGAAATACTGTGTCAGTAAGGTATATCTCCTTTTCGCACGACCATAAAACCTTATCGACACTTTGTATCGGTAGAGTGATTCGCGGCATGTAATAGGGATATGACTAAATGTTTATGTTAGTTACAGTGTTTTTTGAAAAAAAAAATTGCTGACGGTTAGTCCTGTAGTGACCACACTACACACCACCACCTTGCCTCTCCTAAAACAATATTCTTTCCCTCGGCATCATGCTATATACTCAGCGAAGGCATAAACATTCTGGCGCAAAATGTTTAACAGTATGATTTTAAGAGCTAAGCATGATACTACTTAAAAGTTTGCTAAAACTAAAGCACTTTACTAAATTTTCCTAATTTTAAACACTTTTTAACTAGCACCATACAAGATCTATTTTCTTAATAAACTAAACACGCCTAAAATAGTGCAAAATAGTAAGCGAACATAACTTTTTGACGTTCGTAAATGTCAAAGTGTCTTATTGATTTAGTACGATACTAAAAAAATAAAGTAGTCATTTTGTGATTTTAACTTTAGTAAAATGTTAAGAAAATAGTACGATACAAAACTGGTTTAAAATTAGCAAAATCCTCTTTTTAGCCTAGTATCATACTAAAAATGATTTAACGTATTACTAAATCGACTAAAATTTTCCGCCTGTATGTTTATGCCATACCCACTAAATCATATTCTTTATTTTCTAACACAATATAGAATTCCCATTGCATTCGTTTGTATACTTACAATAATGGATACATTTCTAATGCAACTGCCCTTTACGTCACACTCATTCTGTAGTCAAGTGCCCATACGACTAATAATATACTTATGACTCGATAGCGCCTCTATTACGATGACAATAGCCGTGTTTATTATCGCCAATAACCCATATGGTTCACCCCGTGAAAATAAAACGATCTGGGTTATGTACTTATATGTACACTGTGTTTGCCGAATTTAATACTAATATTTGCAAACCCAGATAGAAACCCCGATAGAAACCTGGATCTCGTGTTGATTTTGTAATTCGTGATAAAACATAACGCTGACCCAGACCCGTAGATAATAAAACGCATCTAATGGATAAATAATTATTAAAATCCAAAGTGAAGGGCAAGCGGCACTGCACACAGAGTGATTGTAGTAAACATGGTATGTTATGGTTGTGTCGTTCATAGTTCGTAGTCGATGAAAGACGGAGGTACATTGTACTATATTGAGGGCGATGTAAGAGTGGCTATTCTTAGTGACGAAATAATTAAAATGATGATTTGTGCATTTCTTGGGAAATGTGTTAAACTGCACTTTTCCCTTATGAAGTTGGGTATTCGTGGTGGGGATGGAGTTTGTTGGATTTGAGGGTATAAATACTGTCCCGCAATCATCGAAGAGTCAGAGTTAATCTGCCAGTAATAACATTCTAACCTGGTCGCAGCCAAGCTAAAGATATAATATAAAAATACAAAGCTCGCAGCCAAGCTTAAGACAGTGCGCCTACGTTAAAAAATAATAATAATGAAAAAACATAATACGAGTACAAACAAAAAATATTTAAATTTCTTTCTTTAACTCTCCGGGTATTCGCTCTTCTCTCAGAACTGAGAAAGCACGCCGAATAGTCGATACAACATTTGGTGGCAGAGGTGGGATAATCCATTGATCCATATAAAGTGATCTGCCATTGCAAAAGACCGATCTTCTGAGGATTCCTGGGGCTAAACACCAGCAGAAACAAAAGCAAAAGTGTCAAAGTGAAAAAAGTGTAAAGAAAAAAATGAAGGTGTGAAAAAAAAGTAAAAAAACAAAACAAAGACCCATGAAAGTAAGACCTGGCGAATTCCTATTAGTGGACGCCGGAGGCAAAAATGGGTAGTGAAAAGACATGGCCGTAATTTCCATCTGTAGGGCGTGACGCTTGCCTCGCAAGTATCAGCAGCAGCAATAATAACATCATCAGCAACAGTGCCAGCAGAAATCAACATTATATCAACAGCATAATTAAAAAAAAGGGATAGGTTAGATATTTTGAATTATTTTACAAAGAAAAACACAAAAAATTTTTTTATATATTATAAACTTTCATGTTATATAAACGCAATTTTTTGTATATAAACATATATATATATATAATCTCGCAACCTTTTCCCCTTCTTTTTTCAAACTTCATCAACTTGGTTATAAGCAGTTTCTAAAACTCAACGTTTATAAAAAACTAGGCAGACAAACAAACGGGCCAAAGCTATTGCCAAATTATTTGAAGTTTAACCTTTTTTTACTCACCAAGAGAACCAAAATTCACAAATGGACATAAAAGTCATGATAACAGATGTTTTCAACATTGTCCCTATTTTCGATGGGAAACCATCAGATTTAGCAAATTTATCTGCTGTGGGGATATCTTATTTAATGCGGTGAATGACGCTGAAGAGCCGTCAGCACCCGCCAGCTCCAGCAGAGATTTAAGGTCGATAAATACTAAAATTCGAAACCATGGTATCCGATATTACAATATTGATTAGGCGCAGGTATCGGAAAACCATTTCATTCGGAGAAGACAAACAGCGAACCCTTTAGAATAATTACACCAGACGAAATACACCACAGCACAAATTAAATATAAAGTTCCACGTATGGTGCTGTCTTGAATTCAGAGAGCTAACGATACGTATACCATTTAGCCCCTGAAATAAACAATATATGACATTATTAATTGATACGGGAGCAGAAATAAGCCTTCTAAAAATACCTTTGCTATTGAATACAATAAAAAAAACTTTACACAATATCCACCTTATTCGGGTAGTCATTAAAAACCCTGGGCATATTATACGATGAGTTAGAATTTAAAACTACAGATCACACGATAATCTTGAAACATCCGTTCCACATTCTTACCGATCAAATAAATTCTCCAATATGACGTATACTAGAAAATGTTTTTTTTTCAGACAGAACAAAATTATACAAAGCTACCCCTCACGAGGGGCTAGGGGAAGCTAGAGGAATGGTATGACAAAGGAGAACAACTCAGTTAAAAAATCCGATAAAGTCACCATTACCCATAAACTCAGCGAACGTGCGAAAGCCGAGAGTGAAACCCCTAATTTCAATAGGTTAAGGTTGAATATTGATTCTGATAACTCATCTTCATTAAATGTACAAATGGGAAAAACTGTTAAAAATTTAAATACCAGTAAGACTGCATCGAAAAATGGTGTAGCAGAAAGAAATAAAAAAAGGCTTTAGAAAACAAAAGCCGAAAGAGCGACGAAACTAAAGCAATAATTAATAAAGACAGCATTAAATAAGACTATGTCAGTAAAAATTAAACCCAAATGTGCATTTGATGAAAACACACAAATGACCCTTTCACTCCGGAGTCAGCAAATGGTCGCAATTTCATTTGAAGTGAATGATGAGAATTTAAATTTAACTTGGGATAGTTTAGATCAATATGATCAAGCCAATACAGCTAATTTCTATAATAAAATTGAAATACGGATCCATGGAATCCATGTTGGTACTAGACCACTGTAATACAGAAGAGAAAGATTCTATCCTCAAGATCTGTGGAGAGTTCACGACTTATTTTTTCTGAAGGGACATCACCTCACTAATACAAATTCCATTCAACATAAAATAGGTAGTGTCGAGAGCAAACATCCTCCTTTCATTAAATCATATCGACTTTCAGAGAGCGAGAAGGAAGAAATACACAAACAAGTACAGCAAATGTTGGGCAATGATATCGTGCGTCCAAGCTCTAGTACCTGGAACTCAACCTTGCTACTCGTTCCCAAAAACCAGGAAGGGTGGAAACAAGCGTTGAAGGGTAGTTGTTCACTTCAGGAAACTGAATGATTCAACTGTAGGCGATGCTTAACTATTGACAAATATAAGTGACATATTCGATCAATAAGGTAGAGCAAAATAAAACTAAAGGTTTTCACCAGATTTTAATGGATGAAAAGGATCGATGCAAGACTGCATTTAGCACTCCCTTTGGACATTAGGAGTACAATCGCATGCCATTTGGATTAAAAAATGCTCCTACTACGTTCGCACGTCTGATGAACACTGTCCTCACTGGTCTACAATGTTTTGACTGTTTTGTTTATATGGACGACATAATACTTTGATTAAATATTTTCCTCAATTTGGAGTTATGATCATTAAGATCATACCCATATCTGAAATTACAACTAGAGAAATGCAATTTTCTTAAACATTAACTCATGTACCTTGGTCATCTTATTTCTGAAGACCGACTTAAACCATTTCCGGCAGAAAATTAAAGCCGTCAGAACTTATCCTACACCTAAAAACGCTAAAGGCATAAGATCTTTTCTAGGTTTCGTTGGTTATTACAGGAAGCTTATAGAAAATTTGTCTACACTATCAACAATTCTCACGAAATTATTAAAGAAAAATTCCGTCTATAAATATTTATTGATAGTTTTTTATTTATTTATTTATTTATTTACCAATTGATACAATGATCTGCTAATTACTTAATAATACATTTACAAATACATACTTTGTATATACAAAGAACAACAGAAAAACTAGATATAATTAATTATTACATATTTGGTTAATAACACTCTTACAATGACCTCTTTGCATTCAAAGATCGATTTCACTGCACACCGAATTATATAGTCTTAAAGAACGCATTATAGGCTCATTAGACCAATAATTAGTTCTATGTGTGGAAACATACAATAAATCATTCCGGTTTCTTAACCGTCTTTCCGGAACATAAAAAGAAATAAATGAAAGCAATCCGTCACCGGGCCAATTTATTTTCCTTAAGGCAAACCGAGTAAATTTTTTTCTATCTTTTCAATCCTTGGGATACTATTATCATAAGAAGGAAACCAAACAACTGGACAATATTCCAAGAAAGGCAATACAAAAGACATAAACAAAGTCTTAAGAGTATAAACATCCTTGAAAATTGTGGAGTTGCGTTTTAAAAAAACCTAACAAAAAGTTACCCTCTGAGACTACAAAGTCATTATGGGTTTTGAAGCTAAATTTTGAGTCAAAAAATATTCCAATATCTTTGACAGCCTCTACCGTAAAAGGTTTTCATCCCTAAACATGTAATTAAATGTGATTAACGACGCCGATCTTGTTGCACTAAATACTTTGCATTTCGAAAAGTGTAACTCCAGGTGATTATAATCACACCAATCTAAAAAATGTTTGCAATCCAACTGTAAATTTAAGCAATCAAGTAAACCGGATACATCAAGAAAAATTTTAACATCATATGCATACATTAAACAACAACAGTATTTGAGGATGGTTGGCAAATCATTAATAAAAATAATGAACAGCAGGGAACCCAAATGGCTACCTTGTGGTAGACCAGATAAAACATCTATAAAATTAGAGTACTATCCATCGATTTGCACTACTTGTTTTCTGTCATATAGATATGCATTCAACCATTTGATGAAGTTGTCATTGAAACCTAACTTCTTCACTTTTCTAAGGAGAAGACCATGGTGTATTCTATCAAATGCTTTAACAAAATCGGTGTACAAAACATCTATTTGTTTACCTTGTTCATTTTTATTAATACAAACATTTGAAAATAGGCAAAAGTTTGTACTTGTCGATCGACCGTTTCCAAAACCATGTCGTTTAGAGGAAAGAGAATTCTGGACTGAGAAATAAAGCTGCTGAGTGAACAATTTTTCAAAAAGTTTTGGCACATCAGACAGCTTTTAAATCGGCCTATAATTTTTACTAAATGCCTTTACCCTTAACCTTTGTAGATAGGATCTATAAAAGATATCTTCCATTCACTAACAAAATAACCAGAATCTATTGATTTATTGAATAGAAGTCTTAAAGCTGTGCAAAGTGAAAAGGAGCACTTCTTCAAAAAATAGGAGGAACAGAATATTAACCAGCTTTCTTAGATATATCATAGTCATTGAATCCTTCTAATGTATCATGTTCAGAAAACTGAATAAGGGCAAAATCGATTATTGGAGATAACTCTGATAAAAGACTGACAGTGTCTGAAATGGAGTCAGAATTATAGCTTGTCTGAAAAAAATCAGCAAATAGATTACAAGATAATTGAAGATCAAGCGATTTGATATTTTCGTACTCCATACACTGTGGAAACAAAGAAGATTTCCTTTTAGAGTTAATAAACACCCAGAAGGCCTAACTGTTTGTTCTGATGCTAGTTTCTGTAGAGCTTATATATGCACGATACAAGAATGAACTCAAAAAAAAAATTCTCTCCTTAAACGACGAAAATTTTCACGGTCTTCTATATTATTTGTTAACTTAGAACGCTTAAATGCTTTATTTTTTACATTCTCTAAGTTCTTTAATCTTTTATTGAACCACGGGACAGGGACGAAAAGTTCAATACCTTCGAATATTACCTTTTAAAAAGTAGCATAAATACATTCAAGTGAACTACCAACTAACAATTCATTCCAAAAATCAAAAATTCATTGTCAAAAATCAATTGTCAAAAAATTTTCAAACAAAATTGTTGAAGTGAATATGGACAATGTATGTTTCTGTCCTTCAGTTAAATGGATATACTATTTTGAGAAGATTTTCATGTCCAAGCAGTTCTTTTCCATTTGGTCGACAATTTTTTTTATTTGATTAATTAATTGAACACGTGAAATCCGTAACACTTTTAACATAAGCGACGAGCACTAACACCTTATTGGTTTCACAAATATTGTTTTCTTTAATTGTTACTTATATATAAAAAATATATATATTATATAAAGAACAATAAGGTTAAAAAAATGTTGTATCTTTAATTGTTTCTAACAAAATTGTTACTACAGAATAAGACGTACTTATATCGATTTCAACCATCATGCACTCAATCCCTCAGTTCAAAACAAATAAGCTACAGGCAAACTATAAAAAAAATGACAAACCGTATCGGTAAAGCAGTCTGAATTCCGGCATACTATACCGGAACAATATTTCTGGAAATACTGTGTCAGTAAGGTATATCTCCTTTTCGCATGACCATAAAACCTTATTGACACTTTGTATCGGTAGAGTGATTCGCGGCATGTAATAGGGATATGACTAAATGTTTATGTTAGTTACAGTTTTTTTTGAAAAAAAAAATTGCTGACGGTTAGTCCTGTAGTGACCACACTACACACCACCACCTTGCCTCTCCTAAAACAATATTCTTTCCCTCGGCATCATGCTATATACTCAGCGAAGGCATAAACATTCTGGCGCAAAATTTTTAACAGTATGATTTTAAGAGCTAAGCATGATACTACTTAAAAGTTTGCTAAAACTAAAGCACTTTACTAAATTTTCCTAATTTTAAACACTTTTTAACTAGCACCATACAAAATCTATTTTCTTAATAAACTACAACTAAACACGCCTAAAATAGTGCAAAAAAGTAAGCGAACATAACTTCTTGACGTTTGTAAATGTCAAAGTGTCTAATTGATTTAGTACGATACTAAAAAAATAAAGTAGTCATTTTGTGATTTTAACTTTAGTAAAATGTTAAGAAAATAGTACGATACAAAGCTGGTTTAAAATTATCAAAATCCTCTTTTTAGCCTAGTATCATACTAAAAATGATTAAACGTATTACTAAATCGACTAAAATTTTCCGCCTCTATGTTTATGCCATACCCACTAAATCATATTCTTTATTTTCTAACACAATATAGAATTCCCATTGCATTCATTTGTATACTTACAATAATGGATACATTTCTCACCCGTGAAAATAAAACGATCTGGGTTATGTACTTATATGTACACTGTGTTTGCCGACTTTAATACTAATATTTGCAAACCCAGATAGAAACCCCGATAGAAACCTGGATCTCGTGTTGATTTTGTAATTCGTGATAAAACATAACGCTGACCCAGGCCCGTAGATAATAAAATGCATCTAATGGATACATAATTATTAAAATCCAAAGTGAAGGGCAAGCGGCACTGCACACAGAGTGATTGTAGTAAACATGGTATGTTATGGTTGTGTCGTTCATAGTTCGTAGTCGATGAAAGACGGAGGTACATTGTACTATATTGAGGGCGATGTAAGAGTGGCTATTCTTAGTGACGAAATAATTAAAGTGATGATTTGTGCATTTCTTGGGAAATGTGTTAAACTGCACTTTTCCCTTATGAAGTTGGGTATTCGTGGTGGGGATGGAGTTTGTTGGATTTGAGGGTATAAATACTGTCCCGCAATCATCGAAGAGTCAGAGTTAATCTGCCAGTAATAACATTCTAACCTGGTCGCAGCCAAGCTAAAGATATAATATAAAAATACAAAGCTCGCAGCCAAGCTTAAGACAGTGCGCCTACGTTAAAAAATAATAATAATGAAAAAACATAATACGAGTACAAACAAAAAATATTTAAATTTCTTTCTTTAACTCTCCGGGTATTCGCTCTTCTCTCAGAACTGAGAAAGCACGCCGAATAGTCGATACAACATTTGGTGGCAGAGGTGGGATAATCCATTGATCCATATAAAGTGATCTGCCATTGCAAAAGACCGATCTTCTGAGGATTCCTGGGGCTAAACACCAGCAGAAACAAAAGCAAAAGTGTCAAAGTGAAAAAAGTGTAAAGAAAAAAATGAAGGTGTGAAAAAAAGTAAAAAAACAAAACAAAGACCCATGAAAGTAAGACCTGGCGAATTCCTATTAGTGGACGCCGGAGGCAAAAATGGGTAGTGAAAAGACATGGCCGTAATTTCCATCTGTAGGGCGTGAAGCTTGCCTCGCAAGTATCAGCAGCAGCAATAATAACATCATCAGCAACAGTGCCAGCAGAAATCAACATTATATCAACAGCATAATTATAAAAAAAGGGATAGGTTAGATATTTTGAATTATTATACAAAGAAAAACACAAACATTTTTTTTATATATTATAAACTTTCATGTTATATAAACGCAATTTTTTGTATATAAACATATATATATATATAATCTCGCAACCTTTTCCCCTTCTTTTTTCAAACTTCATCAACTTGGTTATAAACAGTTTCTAAAACTCAACGTTTACAAAAAACTAGGCAGACAAACAAACGGGCGAAGGCTATTGCCAAATTATTTGAAGTTTTACCTTTTTTTACTCACCAAGAGAAGCAAAATTCACAAATGGACATGAAAGTCATGATAACAAATGTTTTCAACATTGTCCCTATTTTCGATGGGAAACCATCAGATTTAGCAAATTTATCTGCTGTGGGGATATCTTATTTAATGCGGTGAATGACGCTGAAGAGCCGTCAGCACCCGCCAGCTCCAGCAGAGATTTAAGGTCGATAAATACTAAAATTCGAAACCATGGTATCCGATATTACAATATTGATTAGGCGCAGGTATCGGAAAACCATTTCATTCGGAGGAGACAAACAGCGAACCCTTTAGAATAATTACACCAGACGAAATACACCACAGCACAAATTAAATATAAAGTTCCACGTATGGTGCTGTCTTGAATTCAGAGAGCTAACGATACGTATACCATTTAGCCCCTGAAATAAACAATATATGACATTATTAATTGATACGGGAGCAGAAATAAGCCTTCTAAAAATACTTTTGCTATTGAATACAATAAAAAAAACTTTACACAATATCCACCTTATTCGGGTAGTCATTAAAAACCCTGGGCATATTATACGATGAGTTAGAATTTAAAACTACAGATCACACGATAATCTTGAAACATCCGTTCCACATTCTTACCGATCAAATAAATTCTCCAATATGACGTATACTAGAAAATGTTTTTTTTTCAGACAGAACAAAATTATACAAAGCTACCCCTCACGAGGGGCTAGGGGAAGCTAGAGGAATGGTATGACAAAGGAGAACAACTCAGTTAAAAAATCCGATAAAGTCACCCTTACCCATAACCTCAGCGAACGTGCGAAAGCCGAGAGTGAAACCCCTAATTTCAATAGGTTAAGGTTGAATATTGATTCTGATAACTCATCTTCATTAAATGTACAAATGGGGAAAACTGTTAAAAATTTAAATACCAGTAAGACTGCATCGAAAAATGGTGTAGCAGAAAGAAATAAAAAAAGGCTTTAGAAAACAAAAGCCGAAAGAGCGACGAAACTAAAGCAATAATTAATAAAGACAGCATTAAATAAGACTATGTCAGTAAAAATTAAACCCAAATGTGCATTTGATGAAAACACACAAATGACCCTTTCACTCCGGAGTCAGCAAATGGTCGCAATTTCATTTGAAGTGAATGATGAGAATTTAAATTTAACTTGGGATAGTTTAGATCAATATGATCAAGCCAATACAGCTAATTTCTATAATAAAATTGAAATACGGATCCATGGAATCCATGTTGGTACTAGACCACTGTAATACAGAAGAGAAAGATTCTATCCTCAAGATCTGTGGAGAGTTCACGACTTATTTTTTCTGAAGGGACATCACCTCACTAATACAAATTCCATTCAACATAAAATAGGTAGTGTCGAGAGCAAACATCCTCCTTTCATTAAATCATATCGACTTTCAGAGAGCGAGAAGGAAGAAATACACAAACAAGTACAGCAAATGTTGGGCAATGATATCGTGCGTCCAAGCTCTAGTACCTGGAACTCAACCTTGCTACTCGTTCCCAAAAACCAGGAAGGGTGGAAACAAGCGTTGAAGGGTAGTTGTTCACTTCAGGAAACTGAATGATTCAACTGTAGGCGATGCTTAACTATTGACAAATATAAGTGACATATTCGATCAATAAGGTAGAGCAAAATAAAACTAAAGGTTTTCACCAGATTTTAATGGATGAAAAGGATCGATGCAAGACTGCATTTAGCACTCCCTTTGGACATTAGGAGTACAATCGCATGCCATTTGGATTAAAAAATGCTCCTACTACGTTCGCACGTCTGATGAACACTGTCCTCACTGGTCTACAATGTTTTGACTGTTTTGTTTATATGGACGACATAATACTTTGATTAAATATTTTCCTCAATTTGGAGTTATGATCATTAAGATCATATCCATATCTGAAATTACAACTAGAGAAATGCAATTTTCTTAAACATTACCTCATGTACCTTGGTCATCTTATTTCTGAAGACCGACTTAAACCATTTCCGGAAGAAAATTATAGCCGTCAGAACTTATCCTACACCCAAAAACGCTAAAGGCATAAAATCTTTTCTAGGTTTCGTTGGTTATTACAGAAAGCTTATAGAAAATTTGTCTACACTATCAACACTTCTCACGAAATTATTAAAGAAAAATTCCGTCTATAAATATTTATTGATAGTTTTTTATTTATTTATTTATTTATTTACCAATTGATACAATGATCTGCTAATTACTTAATAATACATTTACAAATACATACTTTGTATATACAAAGAACAACAGAAAAACTAGATATAATTAATTATTACATATTTGGTTAATAACACTCTTACAATGACCTCTTTGCATTCAAAGATCGATTTCACTGCACACCGAATTATATAGTCTTAAAGAACGCATTATAGGCTCATTAGACCAATAATTAGTTCTATGTGTGGAAACATACAATAAATCATTCCGGTTTCTTAACCGTCTTTCCGGAACATAAAAAGAAATAAATGAAAGCAATCCGTCACCGGGCCAATTTATTTTCCTTAAGGCAAACCGAGTAAATTTTTTTCTATCTTTTCAATCCTTGGGATACTATTATCATAAGAAGGAAACCAAACAACTGAACAATATTCCAAGAAAGGCAATACAAAAGACATAAACAAAGTCTTAAGAGTATAAACATCCTTGAAAATTGTGGAGTTGCGTTTTAAAAAAACCTAACAAAAAGTTACCCTCTGAGACTACAAAGTCATTATGGGTTTTGAAGCTAAATTTTGAGTCAAAAAATATTCCAATATCTTTGACAGCCTCTACCGTAAAAGGTTTTCATCCCTAAACATGTAATTAAATGTGATTAACGACGCCGATCTTGTTGCACTAAATACTTTGCATTTCGAAAAGTGTAACTCCAGGTGATTATAATCACACCAATCTAAAAAATGTTTGCAATCCAACTGTAAATTTAAGCAATCAAGTAAACCGGATACATCAAGAAAAATTTTAACATCATATGCATACATTAAACAACAACAGTATTTGAGGATGGTTGGCAAATCATTAATAAAAATAATGAACAGCAGGGAACCCAAATGGCTACCTTGTGGTAGACCAGATAAAACATCTATAAAATTAGAGTACTATCCATCGATTTGCACTACTTGTTTTCTGTCATATAGATATGCATTCAACCATTTGATGAAGTTGTCATTGAAACCTAACTTCTTCACTTTTCTAAGGAGAAGACCATGGTGTATTCTATCAAATGCTTTAACAAAATCGGTGTACAAAACATCTATTTGTTTACCTTGTTCATTTTTATTAATACAAACATTTGAAAATAGGCAAAAGTTTGTACTTGTCGATCGACCGTTTCCAAAACCATGTCGTTTAGAGGAAAGAGAATTCTGGACTGAGAAATAAAGCTGCTGAGTGAACAATTTTTCAAAAAGTTTTGGCACATCAGACAGCTTTTAAATCGGCCTATAATTTTTACTAAATGCCTTTACCCTTAACCTTTGTAGATAGGATCTATAAAAGATATCTTCCATTCACTAACAAAATAACCAGAATCTATTGATTTATTGAATAGAAGTCTTAAAGCTGTGCAAAGTGAAAAGGAGCACTTCTTCAAAAAATAGGAGGAACAGAATATTAACCAGCTTTCTTAGATATATCAAAGTCATTGAATCCTTCTAATGTATCATGTTCAGAAAACTGAATAAGGGCAAAATCGATTATTGGAGATAACTCTGATAAAAGACTGACAGTGTCTGAAATGGAGTCAGAATTATAGCTTGTCTGAAAAAAATCAGCAAATAGATTACAAGATAATTGAAGATCAAGCGATTTGATATTTTCGTACTCCATACACTGTGGAAACAAAGAAGATTTCCTTTTAGAGTTAATAAACACCCAGAAGGCCTAACTGTTTGTTCTGATGCTAGTTTCTGTAGAGCTTATACATGCACGATACAAGAATGAACTCAAAAAAGAAAATTCTCTCCTTAAACGACGAAAATTTTCACGGTCTTCTATATTATTTGTTAACTTAGAACGCTTAAATGCTTTATTTTTTACATTCTCTAAGTTCTTTATTCTTTTATTGAACCACGGAAGATTTAAGATTTTTTCTTTCTGAAGACAGGGACGAAACGTTCAATACCTTCGAGTATTACCTTTTAAAAAGTAGCATAAATACATTCAAGTGAACTACCAACTAACAATAATTCATTCCAGTTTACGGTACTATAAGAATTATTTAATGCAGTGAAATCACCCTTTGCAAAATTATAATATTTTCTATCAATTAGTGGAGTCGGTGCAAAAACATAATATTCAAATGAAAAGCATAAGGCTTTATGAAGAATAGAGGTTTTAACATAGGGAAAATCTGCTAACTCTACATGATATTTAAAATCATTTCTAATATATATTAAATCTAATATTCCATTTAGATCATTCTTAATATAATTAACTTGATATAAATCTAAAGATGATAATGAATCAACAACTAATGATTCAACATCTTTTTTGATATTAAAGGGAACCAACAATTTTTCTCGTATCAGATGAAATTGATAATTTTTTTAATTTGAACACCAACAGGCCACAAAGATGTTTCAAGAGCAGCACTAAATGAAATTGAAGGAATTCCCAGATTGAAGTTGACATAGTTAAAAGTTGATTCATCAACTCCTTTTTTTATTAAGCGAGAACATTGAAAATAATTTTGTGGTACGTTCAACTTATCCGCAGTTTCGGGTGTATTGGAAAATGTTCGGTTTTTTGTTCTCTCTTTTTATCGTTGCCTTTATTTTTATTTTTATTTAGCTTCTTGTTAAGGTCTACTGGAATGGTATTCATTTATTCACTATTTGCCCAGATCACAAGCCTTTACAGTGGCTTTTCTCCAGAACGGATCCTATGTTCAGATTAGTTAGGTGGGAAATTTTACTATCAGAATACGATTATACCATTAACCATAAGCCAGTTAATATATACTTAAACGCAGACGCTTTAAGTCGAAATATGGGTAAATCCGAAGGAAATAAAATATTAGTACTAACCCGATCCCCAAAACAAAAACTAACTTTAATTAAGGTCTTTCAAGAAAATTGTATTTAAAGGGAAAAACCCCAATCAAGAATCTTAATAAGGCTTGAACTTTTATTTTGTAGTCGCGTGAAATTACTAAGTAGAATAAGAAACACCTTATTGACCAAGGAATAAATCCAAATATAACTGTGGTCCCCTGATCAAAATGTAATATAATTAAAAAAATATGAATTCAAAAATAAAATTAAAATTGCAAGTATTAAAATAATAAATCTACCACTTATAGACTCGGCAGACGAGCAACGAGCAATCCCTACGTAAAATAATAGACAATTTTGTAAAGCCTCCTATAGGCGAAATATTAATTTATCACCCGTTGAAAGTAGTCACTTTGCCAATACCTCAAGACAATAATAGAAAAAATAATAAAAAAAAATATTGCTTTCTCGCTACTTAACTCAGATAATCAGGTTAGGCACATTTTCAAGAATATACTCAACAAAGTTTTTGAGGATATGATCTTAAATGTGTACGTACACACTGTCGAAAGAATCACATTAAATGAATCAGAGACTATTGCAAAACTTTTGTCTGAATACCATGACTCTCCTTTCGGAGGACATCAAGGTGTCGCAAGAATGTATAACAGACTAAAGGCGAAGTACTTTTGGTCAAATATGAAAGCCGATGTACGCAATTATGTAAATATATTAAAGTAAATGTACATCATGTCAACTGAACAAAAGTAGAAGAAATCCACCTGTCCCAATGAAAATAACAACCACTAGTGTTAAGCCATTCGAAAAGTCGCTTTAGACATAGTGGGACCACTTCCTGCTAGTTATAATGGATACAAATATCTACTTAGGTTTCAGGATGATTTGACAAAATTTTCGGAAGCAATGCCAATAGAAAATGCCGAAGCAGTAACTGCAGCTCGATTATTCGAAGAAAATATAATTTGTCGTCACGGTATCCCCATCTCTCTCTCAGATCAGGGAACAAATTTAATAAGTGATCTTTTCAAGGAAATGTGTAGTATTATTAAGATTAGGAAATTAAATACAACGCCTTATCATCCTCAGACAAATGGAGCTTTGGAAATAAGTTATGGACACTAGCTGAATACTTAAGGCACTATGTAAATCAAGTTCCATTATCTTGGGATACATGGATAGCATATTGCATATTCTATGTATGTGTATAATACAACGCCACATAGTAGTACTGGGTTCTCACATTATGAACTCCTGTACGGATTTCCGACTGGTATTCCAAGTGTCTTGTCACAAAAACCTAATATATCATATTATTATGATAGTAACGTCAATGAACTGAAGGCTAAATTACAACATGTTTATAAGTCGGCAAACTCTATCCTTATAAAGAAAAAACAGAAAACGAAGACTATTTATAATAAAAATTCTAAAACTAAACTATTTAACATATGTGATAAGGTCCTAGTAAAAAATTAAACTAGACAGAACAAACTTTCAACCCTATGGGTAGGCCCATATTAGGTTATTAGAATCCATTCGCATGAAATGCAGTTGTTAGGATGGGAAAAAAATCTAAGCTATTACACAACAACAATTTACAACTATTTAACGAGTTAAACTCAAAATACACAATAAATCTTTCAAAACATTGCCAGATAGATAGATAGATTTTATTTCGTTTTAACTTTTACAATGGTTTGATACCGCACATTTTACATTATAGAGATTCGATACCATATTCATATCTTTCAACTAAAACATTATTTTTTAAGGGTTCTATAAGTAATTTTGAATTTAAACATTATATTTGGAGGAAACACGATAAAACCTCCATTAGAAAAAAAAAAAAAATTTGTAAGATATACATAATGTATATTACTAAAGATATCTTAATACTAATGACTAGAAGAAATGCATAAAACATGCGTTCAATATTAAATAAATTAGATACATTAAATAAATATATACAAAAAATATAATATAATAAGTTTAAATAAATTAACAGTACAAATTTAAATTAACATACAAAAACATAAATAAATAAAGAAATAAATAAATTAATAGTAGATAAATAAATAAATTAACAAAACGGAAGAAATAAATAAGTAAATTAATTAAATAATAAATAAATACATAAATAAATAAATAAATAAATAAATAAACAAAGAAATAAATAAATTTATAAATAAATAAATACAAAATATGAACACAGAATTTAGTAAATAAATAATCACAAAGTTAGATAGTATATGAACAAATGTAATTAACAGTAAATAAAAAAAAAAAAAAAAAAAATTCATCATGAATCAATATAAAATAATTTTTATGATCATATTAAGATCGATTAGCTATTTGGCTTACGAGAATATTCTCAGCAAAATCAAGGCGATTTAAAAATGAAATATTTAATTTTTGAATTCTTTCCGAAATCAATTCAACATTCGCTCTCGCGTGGAGATCAGAAGTCGAGTGATGCCAAGGAAGATCTAGCATCATTTTAAGGATTCTATTTTGAGAAACTTGCAACTTTTGCATGTGACATTTAGCCACATTATTCCAAACGGGACAGCCATACAACAGAATTGCCTGAAAATCAACTTTATGAATAAGTATTTTGTTTTCGTTTGATAGTAATGATTTTCTATTGATGAAAGGAAAAAGCATTCTTATAGCAATGTTGACTTTTCTTATAGTTTGTGTTATATGGTAGTTGAATGTTAATTTGGAGTCAAGGTGAATTCCAAGATATTTAACTTGACGTTCCCAAGAAACTGTTTTTCCAAGGATGCGTAATTGATTGCTTGGGAGATAACAAGCTTTTCTTTTCCGTGTGAAAAAGATGGCTTGCATCTTATCAGCATTTAATTTGATTTGCCATTGGTTGTAATATTGTTCCAAAATTGTAATCGCATTATTTAAGTTCGTCTCAATATTAAGACTAAGCTTATGCGAAGACAATATGGCTCTGTCGTCAGCAAACATTGCTGCTTCACAATCAGTTATTTTGGGAAAGTCAGCTGTATATAAATTATATAAAATCGGGCCTAGGACTGAACCTTGAGGTACACCATAATTAAAACATACTAAATCGGAGACACCACTACTGACGTGAACTTTAAAACATCTATTGGACAGGAAACTTTGTACAATTTTACACAGGTAAGTTGGAAAATTGAAAGACAACATTTTATATATAATACCATTGTGCCAGACAGAATCAAAGGCTTTTTCTATATCTAATAAGATCATTCCTGTGGATCTTCCTTCAACACGGTTTCTTTTAACATGATTAGATATTCGGAGCACTTGATGTGAAGTGCTGTGAAATCTTCTAAAACCGAATTGCTCGTCTGGGTATAAACAATTCTCAGTTATAGTTTTAAACATTTTTGCCTTTATTATTTTTTCGTAAACTTTACTGATATTGCTTAGCAAACTGATAGGCCTATAACTTTCAAGTCTTACTGAAGGCTTGCCCGCTTTTAAAATTGGCACAACCTTAGCCATTTTCCAGGCATCAGGAAAGTATTGTATTTTAATACATGCGTTTATTACAAAAGTAAGATACAAAATTCCAATTTTAGGTAATTTTTTAAAATAAATGTTCCTTATTTGGTCGAGACCACCCGTTTTCCTTACCTTTAAATTACAAACAATTTCCGCAACATCCTCTTGCAATATGAAACTATCACCAGTTACTTCAACAGTCATCTGGCTTAAATTTTCTACTCTACAATTAACTAAATGATTTGTTGCAATATTACCAAGGTTTTGTGAAACATGATGATTTTTAGAGAAGTTAAGTGCAAGTGCATTTGCTTTCTCAACATCAGTAAAGAATGTGTTTCTTTCGGTTTTAAGAAATGGAACCTGTCTGTGTTTGTTCTTTATAGTTTTAACTATATTCCAAAATGGTTTTGCATTTTTTTCCAGAATTCGTAATTTATTGTTCCAATCATTATTTCTTTTGATTGACAATTCTTTAGAAATAAGGTTATTATGAAATGAAACATTTTCTCTAAACTCAGGTTGACGGTATCTTTGCCAATTTTTCCTTTGAATGTTTCTATTCTTAATAAGTTCCAAGATATGTGGCGGAAGGGATGAGGAATAGTTTTTTTTTACAACTTTTGGGATGCTTTCATCAGCGCAACGTATGATGTCTTGGGTAAAGTTATAAACAATATTATCAACGTCATCCTTCCCTGAAACTACTGCTAAGTCAGTATTAATATGTTGAAGCTTTGTTTTAATATTTGATCGAAAACGTGACCAGTTAGCATTTTTTAAGTCTTGGTAATATTGTAATTTTTTTTCTCCTGAACAAAGAAGACGACACATTACAGGATTATGATAGGAGCTAAGCTCATTTAAGGTAATTGGAGAAGTTAGCTGACTAGAAACATTAGTAACACAAATGTCAAGGACAGACGGACACCCACGAGAACTTGCAGGAAAATAAGTAGGACTAGGAGGAAACAAAATAGTTACAGGCAAAGTTACAGACAGATAAGACAAAACGTTTCCGTAGGCATTTGCCCTATTACAACCCCAGTCTCTATGCTTGCAGTTTAAATCTCCTCCAATCAAAAAGTCACCACTGATTGCGAAAAGTTTTCTCAAGTCATGATTCAAACATAATCTCTTGTGGATAGATGATGAACCTCCTGGAAAATAAGCACAATATATTTTAATTGTCCTAAGATTTCTTAATTTGATCTCAATTCCAATATTTTCTATCAATCGAGTTCGTATAGCCGGCAAGAGCTTCAAGACATTTTTGAAGCTCTTTTACATTTAATAACTTTTTTACTCATTACATTCTGTTGACGTCACCTAGTTAAACGCTTGAATAAAAAACCAAGAAATATTGAACAGCCAAAAGAAACTACCCCTGAAACTGAAAGCCAAGTAAACCCTGAACCACCCTCACTGTCAATTCCATAATAAGTCCTTACAATCGGTGTTTAATACACAATACTCTGTTTCCCATATATCTAAAAAAAATTTGAGAGAATGTAATGAATGAATATATGAATATAAAAACAAAAGAGAAAAGAGTGTATATAAAATCAATATTAATTAATTATCTATACCTATATTTAAAAAAAAGAAAACAAATGTATTTAAAAAAAAAACACAAAGAATATAAAACCCTTGAAGACAGATGTGTAGATTTAACTTAAAATTAAAAAAAAACAGAAAACACTCACTTTTTGACATGTATGTAATTAAACTTTATTTAAAAACTTAATTTTTAATCTGTAATTTAGTCTTATAAATAATATCTAACAAATGAAAAAAAAAAACATTTATATATACATATACAAAAAAAAAACAAACATAAAACAATAAGTATACAAAATATATATAAAGGCAAATTTTAATAATCACTTGTAAATATTTCAAATGATACAAACTATTATGTAAAGCCTGACCCTTCGATTACTTACCAACATATCAGAAAATTCCACCCATGGAATTTCCTTATTTTTAGGGGGAGGGATGTAGTGACCACACTGCACACCACCACCTCGCCTCTCCTAAAACAATCTTCTTTTCCATCATGCTTCACGCTCTATACTCAGCGAAGGCATAAACATTCTATGTTTGTGCCATACCCACTAAATCATATTCTTTATGTTCGTAAACAATATGGAATTCCCATTGCATTCGTTTGTATACCTACAATAATGGATACATTTCTCATGCAATTGCCCTTTACGTCACACTCATTCTGTAGTCAAGTGCCCATACGACTAATAATATACTTATGACTCGATAGCGCCTCTATTACGATGACAATGGATATATTTATAATTATTAAAATCCAAAGTCAAGGGCAAGCGGCACTGCACACAGAGTGAGTGTAGTAAACATCGTATGTTATGGTTATGTCAAGGCGTAGTTACAATAAACTGTATCTAAAACGCTTGAACAATATCATAGTCGATGAAAGACGGAGGTACAACTAAATTGAGGGCGATGCAATAGTGGCTATTCTTAGTGACGAAATAAATAAAATGGTAATTGGAGAGTTGGTTGGAAAAATTGTTAAACTGCACTTTTCCCTTACGAGTTTGTGTATGCGTGGTGGGGATGGAGTTTGTTGGATTTGAGGGTATAAATACTGTCCCTTAATCATCGAAGAGTAAGAGTTAATCTGACAGAGCAATATCATTCCAACCTGGTCGCAGCCAAGCTGAAGACAGTGGGCCTTTTTAGCATAATAAAAATCAAATATAAAAATATAAAGGTCGCGCGCAAGCTAAAGACAGGGCGCCTACGTTAAAAAATAATAATAATAAAAAAACCATAATACAACCCAAAAATATTTAAATTTCTTTCTTTAACGCTCCGGGTATTCACTCTTCTCTCAGAAGTAAGAAAGCACGGCGAATAGTCGATACAGCAGCCCTCACTTTTTGGAAATGGTCCTCAGAAAGGCCCTCTCTTTGTGGCAACGCTTATCCGAACTAACCCAAGCCATCGAATTAGCTTGGAGCTTGATTTCGCTAAATTATTTGGCAAAATTGTATGCATCCCTTCTAATCCGGATGTGTGAAGTTCTGGCAGAAATGTGTATTTTTGAAAAAAATATTTTTTTTTCAAAAATACACATTTTTTCATGTAATGCGGTTAATTCAATTCCTTTATTCTAAAGTTTTATTAAATACAATAAAGATAACTAAATTAACAATGTCTATGTTTTTTAATCAAACCAAATGAGTGTGGTGACGGCCAGCCTTACGATTTTTTACTGAAGTACTTTATGGTACACAACATTTTTAGATTTATTTTCGGGTGCGCATACGTACAAAGCGGTAGGTTTACCGATACGTGAGCACACCACATATAATTGACCATGTGAAAAGCAGGGGAATTCGAGATTAATGCCACAAACATCAAGCGATTGTCCCTGCGACTAATTTATTGTCATAGTAAAAGCAAGACACACCGGAAATTGAAGACGCTTAAACACGAATGGCAAATCGTTCGGAATAAGCGGAATCCAGGAAATGAGAACATCTTCGCTTTGAATTTTCCCCGCAAAATCGTGGTTTGAATTATATTTGATTTGATGTTCTTCACAATCGTACGCGTTCCGTTACAAAGTTTTGGTGCATTGACGTTGCGCAGAAAAATTATAACTGAGCCGACGTTCAATTTTAAATTGTGTGACGGAAAAACCGGAACATTCAAAGAATTCAAAAATTCCGTGGGATAGTTAGTGGCTTCATTTTCACACATCACGGGGTCTTCCAATTTGAATAAATAAAACTCTCTGGCGATTTGATTTTGAATGTAAAAATTCAAATGATCGACATCCTTGTTTGTTTTTCGCAACCAAAATCGCTCGTGAACTCAGCCAATCATGGTTAACATAATTTTGAGCAATATTCGGGAAAACATTCGGGATGAGCTCTTCCGGCATTGTTCTAAAGTGGCAAAAATTTGGCGAAAATTAAATCAGGCCGGTGACTAAGTCCACTGGTATCACGCCATTCCTGATCGCCATTAATTGCCTAAAGAAGTCTGCAGCGAACTGGTCATTTCGTAAAGCGACTCGCATATTTGTTTTCAATTGCAATTTCTTCACGTATTGCCATAAGGCCGATGATTTTAGGCAGGCGTTTAATTCACCTGCGGGAGTTGATCTTGGAATGACAGGCAGATTTTGCGGAAAATCGCCTGACGGTAAAATCATTGCACTACTGAAACGTCGTTTTTCATTTCGTTAATCTGTCAACGTACGATTTAAGGCTTCCAATGCACGTCTGTAAGCCATTGTGCACTCATCCCAGATGATAATCTTACATTTCTACAAAACTTTCGCCATCGCAGAGTTCTTTGAGATGTTGCATGTAGGTTCTTCAATAACTTGCAGGTTCAATGGCAATTTCAATGCAGAATGAGCTGTTCGACCGTCTTCCAACACCGTAGCCGCTATCCCAAAAGGAGCAAGTGCTAAATCTCAGAGACAAAATCAGGGATATCAGGAATGTTTTTCCAGTTCCACCTGGTGCATATAGAAAGAAAATGCGACCATTTCCGTTATCTACTTCCTGCATTAATTCATCGTACAATTTGTTTTGTTATTTATTCAACATTGGCACATTTGTTCTAACTGCATGACTCAATGCGACTCGATCGAAATCCATTTCTTGCTCTATATCTCGATTAAATGCGTTATGCATTGGTGGTGGCATTTCCAATTTGCACAACAAATTAGCACTCATAAGCAGATACATGTCTTCGATCAAAATCAAAGCTTCGCTGCGCATTTCATCTGACATTTCTATTTCATTATCATAATTCACAGTGCGAATTCGATGCAAAACATCATCGGCCATATCATCCTTGTATTTATTCCACAAATCTTAAGGATTCAATGGAAGACATGTCGAAATTTTGGTTGGGAAGACTGTCCGAAGTTGATTGGCAGGCACGGTGATAGTGGCATCTGCCATTGTCAAATACCAATGATTATCATTTCTAAGTAATTGCCTACATTGGTAGGCTTCTCGGTATGTCGCACACAATACACCGTCAACAGTACGTAGGGATTCGAATGAAATGGGGCCGCGAACATTGACCAAAAGCATTCTTAAATAGAAGCTTCAATCGTTTTCCGGGTAAACTGTATATATTCTAACAAGGGCTTCACTTTCATGAACACCAGGGAATCCAGCAACTGCGCCAACTTTTTTCCGCCGCTGGAACTTCTTCGATGACGCGATCCGATTTTATAAATGTCTGGATCAGTCTCCGGATCGGGAATCTCAGCAGAAACGATATCATCAATTTGGTCAGCACGCAGATTGAAGACTAACCAAAAAAGGAAAAAAGAACCATCAGTCGATATGCGTAACAATTCATCGAGCTGACCTTTTAATTTGATTGCTCACCTAAAATACGTAGGAAATATTAAAATTCAATCCGAAAGCCTGTTAAAACAAATCTACATACTATTCAACGTATTAAACCATTTGATATTTGTGTGGTAACCATCATCTCCTCGCCAAAACATTATTGGGTACTATAGTGAACCGCATGATGAATGTATCTCGGATAAGCGCTGTGATTCACCGTTATTTCGTCGCTTTAGTACAATATCACGGCAACCAACTGGGTCACCAATTGTCGGTGCATGAATTGACGTGCATGAGTGCCAGCTGCACGTCTTTCAGCTGAAATGACAATTTTGGCTCGCAAAATTCTGATTATAGCTTTGTCTATATTTTGATGTATTCCACTGAGCGTACCGACTTCCTTATCTCCATTACCGATGAAATACATTCGAAGAAATTTCAACAACCGTTATATTGTTGAGTTCTCGTCAATGATTTCGTGATTTGCTTGTATTATAGTAAGTCAATGAGCGTAATTGCTCAGGTAGATATGGCAAAGGCGGCAATTTTACTTTGCCGCTCATGCAGCACCATCCAGGTATTTCCGAAAAAAACTTCAGTGCATCGTAATACGGATATAGGACATTCATAGCTTAATTGAAGAAAACGCAAACAATATGTTTATATTATTTTTGTTTTTGTTTTAGTGGACTGTGTGGATTTAAAGCCAATTGAATGAATTTGTGACCTTTAGTCCAAAATGCGTTTCGCCCAGGTACTACAGCTGGGCTCATCAGTTAGATGCTGTAGTACCTTTCTAAGACGCATTATTTTTTGATCGATATCTACCGACTTTAATAAAACTTACAGCGATTACTCACTGTAAATTATATTTTTCTAGGGGAATGTGGTTAGATTCATGCACCTAGAATTATGTTTTGCCCGTGGTCTGGCCAGTGAATTAATTGAAGAAAACGCAAACAATATGTTTATATTATTTTTGTTTTTGTTTTAGTGAACTGTGTGGATTTAAAGCCAATTGAATGAATTTGTGACCTTTAGTCCAAAATGCGTTTCGCCCAGGTACTACAGCTGGGCTCATCAGTTAGATGCTGTAGTACCTTTCTAAGACGCATTATTTTTTGATCGATATCTACCGACTTTAATAAAACTTACAGCGATTACTCACTGTAAATTATATTTTTCTAGGGGAATGTGGTTAGATTCATGCACCTAGAATTATGTTTTGCCCGTGGTCTGGCCAGTGAATTAATTGAAGAAAACGCAAACAATATGTTTATATTATTTTTGTTTTTGTTTTAGTGAACTGTGTGGATTTAAAGCCAATTGAATGAATTTGTGACCTTTAGTCCAAAATGCGTTTCGCCCAGGTACTACAGCTGGGCTCATCAGTTAGATGCTGTAGTACCTTTCTAAGACGCATTATTTTTTGATCGATATCTACCGACTTTAATAAAACTTACAGCGATTACTCACTGTAAATTATATTTTTCTAGGGGAATGTGGTTAGATTCATGCACCTAGAATTATGTTTTGCCCGTGGTCTGGCCAGTGAATTAAATGAAGAAAACGCAAACAATGGGCGAAACGCATTTTGGACTAAAGGTCACAAATTCATTCAATTGGCTTTAAATCCACACAGTCCACTAAAACAAAAACAAAAATAATATAAACATATTGTTTGCGTTTTCTTCAATTAATTCACTGGCCAGACCACGGGCAAAACATAATTCTAGGTGCATGAATCTAACCACATTCCCCTAGAAAAATATAATTTACAGTGAGTAATCGCTGTAAGTTTTATTAAAGTCGGTAGATATCGATCAAAAAATAATGCGTCTTAGAAAGGTACTACAGCATCTAACTGATGAGTCCAGCTGTAGTACCTGGGCGAAACGCATTTTGGACTAAAGGTCACAAATTCATTCAATTGGCTTTAAATCCACACAGTCCACTAAAACAAAAACAAAAATAATATAAACATATTGTTTGCGTTTTCTTCAATTAATTCACTGGCCAGACCACGGGCAAAACATAATTCTAGGTGCATGAATCTAACCACATTCCCCTAGAAAAATATAATTTACAGTGAGTAATCGCTGTAAGTTTTATTAAAGTCGGTAGATATCGATCAAAAAATAATGCGTCTTAGAAAGGTACTACAGCATCTAACTGATGAGCCCAGCTGTAGTACCTGGGCGAAACGCATTTTGGACTAAAGGTCACAAATTCATTCAATTGGCTTTAAATCCACACAGTCCACTAAAACAAAAACAAAAATAATATAAACATATTGTTTGCGTTTTCTTCAATTAATTCACTGGCCAGACCACGGGCAAAACATAATTCTAGGTGCATGAATCTAACCACATTCCCCTAGAAAAATATAATTTACAGTGAGTAATCGCTGTAAGTTTTATTAAAGTCGGTAGATATCGATCAAAAAATAATGCGTCTTAGAAAGGTACTACAGCATCTAACTGATGAGCCCAGCTGTAGTACCTGGGCGAAACGCATTTTGGACTAAAGGTCACAAATTCATTCAATTGGCTTTAAATCCACACAGTCCACTAAAACAAAAACAAAAATAATATAAACATATTGTTTGCGTTTTCTTCAATTAATTCACTGGCCAGACCACGGGCAAAACATAATTCTAGGTGCATGAATCTAACCACATTCCCCTAGAAAAATATAATTTACAGTGAGTAATCGCTGTAAGTTTTATTAAAGTCGGTAGATATCGATCAAAAAATAATGCGTCTTAGAAAGGTACTACAGCATCTAACTGATGAGCCCAGCGGTAGTACCTGGGCGAAACGCATTTTGGACTAAAGGTCACAAATTCATTCAATTGGCTTTAAATCCACACAGTCCACTAAAACAAAAACAAAAATAATATAAACATATTGTTTGCGTTTTCTTCAATTAATTCACTGGCCAGACCACGGGCAAAACATAATTCTAGGTGCATGAATCTAACCACATTCCCCTAGAAAAATATAATTTACAGTGAGTAATCGCTGTAAGTTTTATTAAAGTCGTTAGATATCGATCAAAAAATAATGCGTCTTAGAAAGGTACTACAGCATCTAACTGATGAGCCCAGCTGTAGTACCTGGGCGAAACGCATTTTGGACTAAAGGTCACAAATTCATTCAATTGGCTTTAAATCCACACACTCCACTAAAACAAAAACAAAAATAATATAAACATATTGTTTGCGTTTTCTTCAATTAATTCACTGGCCAGACCACGGGCAAAACATAATTCTAGGTGCATGAATCTAACCACATTCCCCTAGAAAAATATAATTTACAGTGAGTAATCGCTGTAAGTTTTATTAAGGTCGGTAGATATCGATCAAAAAATAATGCGTCTTAGAAAGGTACTACAGCATCTAACTGATGAGCCCAGCTGTAGTACCTGGGCGAAACGCATTTTGGACTAAAGGTCACAAATTCATTCAATTGGCTTTAAATCCACACAGTCCACTAAAACAAAAACAAAAATAATATAAACATATTGTTTGCGTTTTCTTCAATTAATTCACTGGCCAGACCACGGGCAAAACATAATTCTAGGTGCATGAATCTAACCACATTCCCCTAGAAAAATATAATTTACAGTGAGTAATCGCTGTAGGTTTTATTAAAGTCGGTAGATATCGATCAAAAAATAATGCGTCTTAGAAAGGTACTACAGCACCTAACTGATGAGCCCAGCTGTAGTACCTGGGCGAAACGCATTTTGGACTAAAGGTCACAAATTCATTCAATTGGCTTTAAATCCACACAGTCCACTAAAACAAAAACAAAAATAATATAAACATATTGTTTGCGTTTTCTTCAATTAATTCACTGGCCAGACCACGGGCAAAACATAATTCTAGGTGCATGAATCTAACCACATTCCCCTAGAAAAATATAATTTACAGTGAGTAATCGCTGTAAGTTTTATTAAAGTCGGTAGATATCGATCAAAAAATAATGCGTCTTAGAAAGGTACTACAGCATCTAACTGATGAGCCCAGCTGTAGTACCTGGGCGAAACGCATTTTGGACTAAAGGACATTCATAGCGCCAATCGAGACACACGGAAGTGTGCCATATTCAATTGTGCTTTCGTATTGGAAATCAATTTGTTGCAATTCTGTATTCACGGCGTTGCTTGCTTAGCTTCTTCTTCGTAGATTTTCACTTATTTGATGGCTCTGCTGATTCTTATTGCTTTGTTGTGTATCTCGGTCTCCACTTTTGACGATGGCACATTGTTCTTCAGATGATATTTTTCGAATTTGCTACATGTTCGCTCGATTGCACACATTTCGATCTGAGTATTCGTCTGTAGTTTCGTTTGGACGAAAATTCACCATACGTTGTCTATTACGATTGCGACGTGAAAGGTTTGACCTTCTAACTGGTGGCATGATAACTTCAACGAAAACCAAACAAAATAATATTCATCGAAAAAGTGGATCGAGATTCATAATTACCTACTTGTGAAATCACAAATTAGACTTGGAACTGCTGAAATCAATCACCAAATGGCCAAATGAAAATGTTCTTCAATCACATACCAAAACACATTGAAATGAAAACATTCGAAATATTTTTGGTCGCGTCTAACTCACAAAAATCATTAAAATGTCCACTGATTCGGAAATTACCCAAATACAATTACACCGTAACGAAATCAAAAGCGGTTTTTTAATCTCACTTTTCACAATTTTTCCAATACCGCAATTATACTATATAAATAAAGTTGATTGAAATCACAAAAAATCGCACTTGATAAACATACAAATACTTTGAGCACAATGAGAATTTAAAAAAGATTAATTAAATTTAATTTTATTTGACTGCACGCAATAGCAAATACAATTCAATTTGAAAAACGAAACGAAAAGGACACCTCATATTCCTTCCTAAGACCAACACGAATCAATCAATCCCAAAATCTTGAAAATCAAACGATGTTTCAGGGTTACCAATTTTCCTGAAAAATTTCCGGAATTTTCATCCAGTCTCCTATATGCCCTTCCTAGGGCCAGAAGCCATAAACAGAGTTAGCAGATTTTCCTCCATCATCATATGACCTTTCTTGAGCCAATACGAATTTATCAACCCCCAAATTGTGAAAATCGAAGTAATCATTCTCGAGATATGCACTAAAAAAGAGGATGATCCCTGATTTCCAATTTTTCTGGACATTTTTCGGGATTTTCCACCAGTGTTCCTTATGCCCTTTCCAGGGTCAATACTAATTTATCAAGTTCTAAATCGGAAACATAAGAGTAACCGTTCTCGAGTTATGCACTTAAACCAGTATGATCCGGTATTTTAAATTTTTCTGGAAACTTTCCGGGATTTTCCTCCAGTATCTTATCTTATTACCTTTCTAGGGCCAATACGAATTTATCAAGCCCTAAATAATTAAAATCGAAGTAACCGTTCTCGAGATATGCCATAAAAAGTGGATGATCCCTGATTTCCAATTTTCCTGGAAATTTTTGCTCCAGTGCCCTCTGACCTTCTTTGGGTCAATTCGAATTCATAAACCCCAAAGTCATGCAAATCGAACTATCTGTTCTCGATTTATACGCGCACACACGGATGACATTTCTCTTTTGTTTTTGATCGAAACCCGTCGAGACGCTTATGAGAGAGTCGATAATCAAAAAATTGTTGCATGCATTTAGTAGAAGTGGAACAATTAGACACCGACATCGACACAACGAAAAAGAAGATTCCCAACAACCGATGATGACGAGGGCAGCGCGGTGGGTGGCTGATAATGATTGGTGAGCGGCCGGAGCATGGGACGATGCAGGAAAGTGAAATGCGAAATAAAAGCGTCATCACTTTGAAACTTTTTCAATTTTAACTAAGCTGTAAGCTCCATCCGTGCATAATAAGGAAAGATCTTTTTTCACTTTTTTTCTTGGACGACATAAAAACTCATCGACGAGTTTTTTTATTTTTATTATTTAATTTTTTTATAATGTTTGCATTATTTCTTGCTTTAGCTTTGTAAAGATGGTGAACGTTTCTGTGTCTAGATTTTTAGAAAAGGGTGTATAAATACGCCGGTATGGTATTATGTGAATTTCACAAGAACTATTGAAAGAAAACTAATCAGCCGCTTTTGTTTCCTCACGTTTGGTAACTTTTAAAAGCTTAACGGCTCTTTGAAATGAGACGTTTTAGACTGGCCTCACTATAAATAAAGCAAAAATGAATATTCGTACCACACACCAAATAAGGCAAAAGGAAAAAGTTTTTATTTACTTTATGTGGTTTTATATAGTCATGCTTTGACTGCTACAGCTGAACTGTAGATAAAATCAGTTGCGATTAAGAACGCTTGCCATGCTGCAAGCAATCATTTGTTGCCTGGTTTGTTGAGGGCGCTCTCATGTGTTTTTGTGCTTTATTCTGTCGTAAAGTTATTTTGCTTTGACATTTGTTTGATTGTTTGAATAAAAATATTTATTTGCATTATAATATTGTATAGTGTACATGTCGTTCCATTCATTCATGTTCATTGTATGAAATCAAACAGTTTTTTTTGTTTTTTTTTTGTTTTTTTTTTGTTTTTTGCATAGTAGGAAGAAAACAGTTTTGTTTGAGTCAGTTTGGACTCTTCTTTGGATATATTGTAAGGTCACCAGCAAGCTTTTATGTTAGCAGTGTTCTTTGGGTAATAGTAGGTACTTTGGGCTAATGTCAAAGCAATTCTGGTTTTGGGTTAACTGTTTTTTTTTCATTTCTTGGTTTTCGGGATTTTTTTTCTAGGTGTTCTGTTTTTGAGATTTTTTGGTTTTCGTGATTATGAGTTTTCTGGATTTCCATTTGACAAACGGTATAAGTGCTTCCGGCGATTAATTAAATGACAAGTGACAGCCAGTGAGACTTTACGCTTACGGCAAATGTTGCCTCAACTAACCAAGCACTTTCGTGCCCATTTTAACTGATGTTAAAGGGAATTGAAGCTTAGATAAAACTAGCTTTATTTTCTAGGTGCACAAAAGACGATAAAGGTAGATTCAAGCAAAAAAGAAATGCAAATATTTTTTTTACTACAAAATAGAAAACACGTATGTTTTTTTTTCAAAATTAAAAACTTCGGTTCCGTTTTTTGCACACATTTTTGAAGTGACTTACTAAAATTCCTGTTTTATTCGAATAAAGGACTTTTACTTTCAAAAGGATTTTTAATTAAAGTTTCTATCCAGGGCTGATTGGGTGAATTAGTTAATAACGAAATGCTTCAACATAACTAGCTTTACTGATGGGTGAAAAATGGATGATGATGGTGTGGACTTGATTCGGGAGTCTTCTCTGAGTCATTAAACGTCACAAAGTCTTCGGTTGCTTGATTATGCTAGTGTCTTTCCAACTGAGTTGCTAATAATCGCGAAAGCATGCAAGATTCTCAAGCAACACCCATACCAAGGCCGTAACACTGCTATCCTGACAGACAGTTAGGCTGCTGTGAAAGTCATTGCTTCGGCAACATCATCCTGTAAACTAGTTCAGCAGTTGACCACCGTGTTACTGTTATCTGAATTTCAGGTAAGTGGGATTGATGGAAATGAGCGGGCTGGCGGGCAGGCAAGAATCGGCCCTTCAAAGCTGAGTTGTGGAAATAGTTGACATTTCCTTAGGAACTATGAAGCGTAATATATATTCAATTTTCCTCAAGGGACAAATTATCAAGGTGCACTATATACCAATCTATAGAACGAAATACATTCCACCTATACAAATCGCGAACATATGAGCTGTTATGTAGACCGAGGGAAGACAGAACCAGAGTCGTGGCAACAGTTATGAGCGACTGGCCAATAGGAGAGCATCCGGCGAAGATGGATATTCCTCTCACAATACTCACTGTGGCCGTTTGTGAGGATCCGCAGAAAAAGAAACTGTGGCTCACATCTTCTGAAAATTTCCCATTTGGCCAGAAATACAGCAATCGCTTGGGAATACTTTCTAAAATTATTATAACGAACTATCAGAATTGAAGATAAAAGATATAATTTCGATAGTTAAATAGTTCCGGGTATTTATTCGATTTTTGTCAAAATCGTTAGAGCAGTTTTCAAGATAATCAAGGTGGTAGAAACATTGTATGTACCGTTATTCTTGGGGCTAAAAAACGATTCAAAAATCTGTTTGAGACAATCACCTAAAAGGTTTAAGTACCAAGTTTGAAGAAAATCGGTTCTGCCATTTAGACTGTAGCTCATTGTACAAACAGACAGACAGACAGCATTAAACTTTTCTTTTGGTAAAATGACAACAATTAAATGAACTTTTGTTTTATTAAGTGTCTAGCATGCTTGATTTAGGACAGGAGCAATGAATGACAGAAAACACACCTATAAGGTGTGTCTTATTAAAGTGGCGAGGAATGTATATTTACGCAAGAAAACAATTATTAACGCCTATAGAGTCTCGGCTAGTGTGTTTCTCTTTACCTCGACCATCGGCTTCGCATAACATGGCTACAATTAATCTTTCACGTGCGCCTGATAACAAATATATTGTGGAGCTGCCTTTTCAAGAAAAAGATGTTGTTTTCAGTAACTCTCTCTCTCTCACTCGGACATTGTGCAGGTTGGTTGCTATGGAGCGTGCCTGCGTCGTTACTCTTATCAGAAAAATATTCGTTTGGGATATTACAATTTCATGAAGATCTATTAGGAGTTAGGTAAGGTATATTGAGCGTATTCCACAAGGTGAGATTGGGCCTACTTTTGGAAAGATATTTTTTTTGCCCCATCAGGCTATTTATTTTAGCAAACAAATAAGTGTTATTATTGACGGGTCGCATAAGGATAGAAGTGGTAGCAACTTGAATGAGATGCTACATTTAGAAACTCAATATAAGGCCTTTTTCTTTTTTCGTTCAGAGCATAGCCCTGAACAGAGTTCAAAAACATTGATTATGCACTGAACTTGTTCCAAACAGAGCGAGCTCTGAACACTGATATCTTTTTTTGTAAACACACTTGAACCACACAAATTAGAATACATTTTAATATTTAACCATAAAAAGCAATACCTACCCTTTTTTGTACACTGATACGCACCAGATACAGAAAATCAACAAGTGATCAACTTTCGCGAACTTATGTATCTAATTATTTTTTTCTTCACATTTTCCTTCTTGGTACAAATGGCATTTGGTGCGCTCCGCAATTTACTCACATCCTCGGTCAATTATGCTCGAAAACGTCGAGTGCGATCTACAAATGTTCAGAACGAAAAAAGAAACACCTATTTGGAGCTCTGCATGCTCTGAGTTAAAAAGAAACACAAACAATTTTTTGACAACTCAGACTCTGCTCTGAACTAAAAAAGAAAAACGCCTATAATAAAATCTGTGTTTGCATTTTATTAGAGTCCATACGTATGTTTCATGTGCTGATATTATTATTATGTATCCGAAAATTTGTGTTCATAAGAAACATTGTAATTTCCAACATGTTCTATGGCGAGAAAATCCAAATCACCCCATTGGTCATTACCGTATGAGTACAGATACTTATGATACTTCAAGCGCTCCATTTCTTACGATGCGAGTTCTGAAACAACTTGCCTTGCATAAGGGGAAAAGTTCCCAACTGCGTCACATTTTATACTGAATGATTTTTATGTTGGTGATATTATGACAGGCTCGGATTCCGTATCATATGTTTTGGGATTGAAAGCAGAGTTTATCGTGTTGTTATCCTGTGGACGTTTGCATTTAAGTAAATGGAGTGCAAATTGTTTGCCAGTTTTGCAGGGGTTGGATTGTGAACCAACGTTTTACCTTCATGTGAATTTATTATTAAAAGCTTTATTTACCATTTTCAAATTACAATCAATAAAAATAGAATTTTTAAAGTTATTTGCACATTTAGTAGTTTTTCAAAACTTAAATTAATTTTCGGCATAAGACTCCCCAATGCTGCCCATATATCTCTGCTCTTGGAGTCGTTCGTTATACCAATTGTGATTGAATTGACTTAGGTCATCTGCCCATCGTTTTTTTTTTTGGTCGTCCACTCGGCCTTTTTTCGTCGATGGGTAACTACTTGCTCATTCGCTTTGTCCATCTTTGGTTCTCTATTCTCGATACATGTCCAGCCCATCTCCATTTCTATATTTTAATGAAAGTAAAAAAACACTTGTTATTTAAATAAGATCCATTTTTATATTTTTATTCTTTGTATCACGTCCACTATTCTTGTCCTTTTTTTATTTCTTCGTTTCTTATTCTTTGTACTTGTCTTATATTCAGCAGTTTTCGTTCGATTTTTGTTTGGAAAACATACAACTTTTCCTGTCACATTGATATTACATTATCCTAATGCTTAAAAGCCATATGTCACTACAGGTAGAATTGTACAGTCCAAAATGTATTTTTTCATGTCTTCAATCTTTGAGTTTAACATTTCTTTGACACTCCAGTACTGTTTCCACGTTTTGGCTACTCGTCGGTTTATTTCTTTTTCTTCCTGACTTATAAAAGATTTCAGTCAACCCAGATATATATAGTCTTCACCATTTTCAACTTTTTTGTCATTGATAATTATGTCCACTTTTACATGGTTTGCCATAATCTTTGTTTTCGTCAAGTTTAAACATAGTCCGTATTGTTTGCTGGTGAAATCAAGTTCGGTTATCATTGATGGTATGTCTTTCGGTGAATCAGATAGAAAGACCACGTCATCTGCAAATCTTACATTATTAAGCTTTTGTCCCCAGATATTAAGTTCATATTTGTTATTCCGGTTGAGTCGTCCAAAAATAGCTTATAGCACTGCTGAGAATAGTGGTGGGAATAGGAGATCTCCTTGGCGAACTCCTCTTTTGATCTGAAACTCCCTTCCGATCGTAACCTTAGTTGTATTGCTGTTGTAAATGTTTAGTATCGTCCTTATAAAAGTCTCGTGAATGGTTTGATTTCTTAGTGCTGTACAGATGTCATTGTGTTCCACTGTGTGTGTCAAAGGCTTTAGTGAAGTCAATAAAAAGAAGGTAAAGTGGTTTCCTATATTCGTTGTGCTTTTCAATGAGCTGATTAATTGTCTGTAAATGGTCCAAAATTGAGAAACCTTCTCTAAATCCAGCTTACTCCCAAGGTTGGTTGTCATTTAATTTTGGGTTATTGTGTATAATGTCTTTGAGAATAGTTTATATATTGTTGATATCAGACTTATGGGTCTATAATTATTGATGTCATCTTTATCTATTTTTTCTTGTGTACTGATATTATGGTGCTCTTTTGCCATTGTTGCGGTATTGCTGTGTTTTTTTAAATTGCATTGAATATTCTTGTAAGTATTGGTGTCAGGGTTGCTTTTCCATATTTAAGCATTTCGGCTGCAAATCCGTCGTTACCTGCACATTTTTTATTCTTCAAACTGTCGATAGATGCTGCTATGTCTGGTTCCATAAATTTATATAGATTCGCCGATATTGTTTTGCTATGGTTATAAAGTCAAACTCGAGCTGATATATCTGTCTCTTTCATGATTTGAGTCAAATAGGGATTCAAAGAAACATGTTGTTACTTTGTTAATGTCTTTTCTGTTTGTGGTTGTTTTTTGTTTTGTTTCATTGAAATAATCCATTATTTTTATTATTTAAAATTGTTTTTGTCTTCTTTATCGACTTTGTAATCTCAAGTAAAGGGTTCGCCAAATAACTTTTTTTGTTTTGAAAATGCTACAAAAAAAAACTACAGAATATTTTCTCAAATTTCTTTTTTTATTTGAAAGTACAATCCTTCCGGTTAGTAACGGAAAATAATTTAATTCAAATGGCTGCCTCGGCTGGCCATGCAGTACACGATCGGTCCAATTTTTAAGCACATTATCGATTGTGTGCAGCTGTATTTCACCAATGGCTTCACGAATATTGTCCTTTAAATCGTCAATTGTCTCTGGCTTGTCGGCGGCGTAACACTTATCTTTTGCGGCACCCCACAAATAATAGTCCAACGGTGTCAAATCGCAGCTCCGAGGTGGCCAAACGACATCAGCTCTGCGGCTGATAATGCGATCTTCAAAAACAGGGCGCAAAACATCGAGTGTAGCTTCGGCTGTGTGGCACGTTTTGTGAACAAAAATTCATTCAACATGGCCCGATAACGATCGGTATTGACTGTAACGGCCACTGCTTGCGCATTTTCGAAGAAAAGTGGCCCAATTATGCCTCTGGACCAAAATACGCACCAAACAGTGACTCGTTTTGGGTGTACCGGCTTTTCAATGTATGCGTGCGGGGTTTCTGTGCCCCAAATGCGACAATTTTGCTTGTTTACATACCCGCCAAGATCAAAATGAGCTTCATCTGAAAAGATGATTTTTTTGGCAAAATCGGCATCTTCTCTAAGTCGATCGCAGGCCCACTTAGCGAAGCGAAAACGCATTGGTTGGTCAGTTGGCTTTAACTCCTGAACCAATTGGACTCATACCAAGGTCTTTATCCAAAATTCGTCTCAATGATGTCTCCGAAATGTTCAATTGTTGAGAACGACGGTGAATTTATGTTGATGGCGCTTCCCGCACACTTTCTGCCACAGCAGCAATATTCTCGGGTGAACGAACTGTTTTTGGCTTTTCACGCTTTGGTTTATCGATGAGGATGCCAGTTTCTTTCACTTTTTTCACAAGATAACGAACACACGGAGCTGACGGTGCTTCTCTTCTTCCAAAATCCGTACGCAATTTTCGCACATGATTTACAAAGTAATGTCGCAATATTTCCCAGCACTATTCAAGCATATACACAACCTTATTCGTTCAGCGGAAGGATAAAACTAATTATCTGTCAAATCAGACATGAGCTAAGTGTTACCATTCACGAAATAAGCACTAGTTGAAAAAAAAACGTTAGATGGCGGACACTTTATGTGCTTAATTGTTATTTCATTATAATTTTGGATGTAATTTTTTGTTTTCGTTCTGATTGTTTTTCTTAGATTTGAAAGATACAGTTTTTCTTCTTCTGTCAGGATTGATTTGGTTCTAAGGTTTTCTCTTAAGTCGATAAGATGTTTTGTTTCAGTTGTAATTTTGTCGATTTTGCAGGATTCTGGTTTCATTATTGTCTCCTTGGCTGTAGTTTTTATGGTTTGTCCAAGATTGTTATAAAGGATTTGGATGTTGTTATTTAAGTCGGCCAAGTCAACATATTCTCTTAGCTTTTGTGGAAGTAATTAATTATGGCATTGTATTTATATTGTCCTCGCAGATTGTTTTTGTCATAATCAGTTTACTTTTATTTCTTAATAGGGTCTTATGGTCAATTTTTATTTTTGCTCTTCTCATTCTGTGATCGCTGTCAAGTTTTATGTAACTGAAACGTCCGTTGTTGTAGTTACTTTATTTGTAAGTCATATTCATTTTTTGTTCTTCCATCCGGTGATAGGCATGTCCATTTGTTGTTGTGAGTTTTTTTAAACAATGATGTGGATAGGGCTAGAGAACCCTCGTCGTGTTATTTTCATCTTTAATCTTTCTTTAGAAATAAAATCGTTAATTGCGAATACATCAAAAATTTTTGATGTTTTGCCTCGTTCTAATTGGAATTATATTCGCTGTTACGAAGATCATGACTATTCATCGACGGGAGTCGAGCCTATGAAATTGTCTAGATGTTACGTCAATAGACTTAGATGATGACAACTCATCCAAAGCATGTTGTAAAATTTCTGGCATGCGTCGTTGGCACTACCTAACAACGCTACAATAGCGCCCAAAATGGCAGAAGAAAACCCAAAATGTTGACAACAGGAGCGAATGATTTAGTGCGCGTTGTGTCTTTCGCACCAAAATGGGCCTTGTTCTTGAAATTACTTCATGGTCTATTCAGGAATTCAGTTTTTTAATTCGTGAAACTATTAGTTTTATTATTCACTTTTTAAATTTGCCTATTTATTTTTGTTTACAATAATATTCTAATTTGGTAATTTTGTTATCACTTATTATAATTATACTATTCTAATTTGCCAAATAAGTCATAATAATATCTACCCTGTTTTTTGATATAATAATAATGGATCTCAACTCCTGTTGTTTGTTAAAACTCAATATTATAATCCGATTATAATTTAATGCCGCACTGTACTTCGTAAGTCGTAACTGTGGAGAAGATTTTTGTTACATTCAATGCATTTTTTCGTAATTCGATCTCTTCTGTCGGCAACCACCAACGGGAGCACATCATTTATTCCGCTGATAATTATAAATTTGTCTGGATCGAATAAATTCAATGTATGTGCATGACCAAATTAAAAGTAGAAGTTTTTATTATTGCTTATCAGAATTTTATTGATGATCACTGTTTTTAAAGTTAAACAACCTTTTCAACCTTAAACTTTACTTCTTGTCGATATTGCTTTTTTCACACTATCAGAATTGGCCGAAGAGAGCTTATAGCAAGCTCCGTCTTCCGACCAATGGTTTGCCAACACAGAAAACTGTGTTATACCACAGGCTCATCATTTAGTGCAGTGTTAGTTGTGAGTGGACAATCTCTATTACAAATAACAATTACACAAGTACAAAATGAAAATATAAACAAATAATATTACGTCAAAAACAAAACAAGAACATAATATGAAACAAAAAAGACTTAGAAGCGTGGAGCACTGGTTTTGAGTATATTTTTTAATTTTATTTTACTGATATTGAAATCAAGAATGTTTGAATTCCAATTAAAAAGTCTACCCATACGTGTCAAGGGCTCATGCATCCCATAGTTGGTCCTATGTGTTGGGACTTCAATCAAGTCGAGGCCACGGAGATTATAACCTCCTCCCCGATAATTGAAAGAAACTGAACATTGTAGGTCTGGTGCATTTGTGACGCCAGTTATTATTTGGTGGAAGAATACCAAATCATTGTTAGTTCTTCTCTGTGCAAGTGTTTGCATTTGAAGAATAGATAGACGTTGCGTTGGTCATATGGGAGGGCATTAGAAGGATCACTCCACTGAAGCCCTTTCAATGCGAAACGAGTAAAGTTTGTTTGAACAGATTCTAATCTCTCAATATGAATATCTTAAAAAGGAGTCCAAACATGCGATGCATACTCAAGATGGGGACGAACCAAGCAGTTGTATAAAGCACGGGTAACTTTTGCATCAACAAATTCCTTGGACCAACGCTTCATAAAACCTAACATTGAATTGGCTTTGTAAACGATGATATTAATATGGGTAGAAAAGTCTAAATTGGGCGTAAAGAGAACTACAAGGTCCCTTACAGTTATAACACGAGTTAAAATGTGCCGTGAGATAACATAGTCTTGAGAAGAAGAGAACGTTTTTTCGAAAATGTCATTGTTTGACATTTCGCCGGGTTAAGCTTCAAACTGTTCTTTTTACACCACAAGCCAAAGTGGTTAATATCCTCCTGCAATAGAGTTCGATCCTTTGGAGCTGATATATTTTTATAAATCTTCATATCGTCTGCAAAGATAAGAATTTCGCTATTGCGTACACAAAGAGGAGAATCATTTATAGCAAATGTAAAGAGTAATGGTCCAAGATAGCTTCCCTCCGGAACACCTGATTTGGCAATAAAGCGTCTTGAGTAAGAACTTCTGAATTTGACTTGATATAATCTATCTTCAAGATACGAGGATATCCACTTGATGAAAGATGGAGGAAACCCGTATGAATTAAGTTTAAACTTGATTATCTCATGAGATAATTGATCAAAAGCTTTAGAAAATTCTGTGTACACACAATCAACTTCTTGACCGCTTTCTAGGGACATTCAACATTTATTCAAAAATACAACTAAATTAGTAACAGTAGAACGTTTCTGCATAAAATCATGTTGTTGGTTGCAGATAATATTTTTACATATAAATGTCAAACTATCACATACAACTTGTTCGAACAAATTTGGAATGCAAAAAAACTTAGAAATTGGTCTATAGTTTATAATATTGGATTTGATTCCCTTTTTAAATACTGGGGTTATAAATGCATTCTTCCAAACTGAAGGAAATTTACCTAATTTCAAAGTTAGTTCAAAAATATTAGTCAGAGGAAGAGCTAAAATTGACCTACATTTTTTTTAATAATGCAGGTGGTACTCCATCAGGTCCAATAGAATATTCCTCTTTTAAATGTGACAAAAAGCTCAAAATTTTTTCACGCTCTATTGTACAATTTCGTAAGAAATGAAAATAGTTTTCGTCAACAACTACAGGTTAATCAATGAAGGATTGGTTAAAATTATTTGCAAATCCCTCACAGATTTGAGAAGTTGTACTCAAGATTACGTCAACTGGATACCCTTCGCATTTTTCTTAGAATTTATAGATTTCCAGAAGTTTTTCTTGTCTAACTACAAAGAACGCCCCATGGTTTGCAGATATTCGCTATAGAGTTCGAAACACAGTTACTTGAATTCTTCAAAAAGGGAAATATATTGGTAGATTCTACCACCTGTACTAACGGCGTCGGATGAGAAAACGAGGTCAAGTTGTCTATTTTTTAAATTTTGTATAGAGCTAACTTGATGTAAATTTGTAGAGATAATATTATCCAACATTTGGAGCTCCTGTTGGGATGAACTTGTGGAAGCTTCAAAATAGGATTCGTCTTCAGTGGGAGCCCATTCAATGTGAGGAAGATTAAGATCCCCTAATAGAACGATATTGCTCTCCAGGCTAGCTAGGCTAAAAATAAAGTCGAGTGCTAAAGAGAGTTGAGTATATACTGACACAGGACCTTTAGGTGGAATATAAACATTTATAACAAATAAGACTAAAGATTCCTTAGTTATTTTGACGCACAAGAGTCCAATTGTCAGATTGAATGGGAAGACTATTTGTGTTGAGCAGAAATTATTTCTAACAGCAATAAGTACTCCGCCACCAACTGAATTTGTAATATCTACATTACGATCCTTTCGGTAAATTAAGAACTCGTTATCAAAATGTTGCGTGTCTAATATTGAGGCATTAAGCCAAGTCTCAGTCAGGGCGAAAAGATCGTATGGCAAAGTTAGGGAATTATTATAAGGCTTGGTAGTTTTTCTACGAAGGCCTCCTACATTTTGGTAGTAGAGGCAGAATCTGGACAGTTTCTTGAATTTAAACTAGAAGCTGAATTTAGGTCAGATTTCTTTTTCAATGGGGCTAACTACATATGGGTTCAAAGAGAAAACTGGGAGCAATTATTTTGAAGGATGCTACGAAACTGTTAGGTTGACTAATTTTGGAACATTTAACGCATGATGAATTTGCAATAGCTTTAGTAGCAACCAAATGATCCAATAAGTCTTCTGGCTTAGTTTCGGGTAAGAGCCGAGAAACAAATATGGCCCTAGGCTTTGGAAATGATGATAGAGTTTTGGGTGCAATAACGATGGGCTCCTGTGATGGAGCTAACTCCAGCTGTTCGGTCACAGACACAAGTGGAATATCTACAGTCGGTTCTGAGGGGGCTAGAATATCATTATTTACTGGCTCATTATTTTGGGGTGATTCAATGCTGGGTTCGGACACAATTACTGAAGTAGCGCTTACTTCACAACTTATCATGGCTGATTTTTTGATTTTTTTTTAAAGATTTCTTAAGAGCCGGTCTGGCGTTGTCAGGGCAGGTGGTCATGTCCCATCTTCTCTTTTTACTTTTTTTTTAAATTGAAGTATTTAATGTTGAAATATCGTCCGTTGAAGAGGATTTGTCAGCTATCAACACCGGGAAGGTATGCCATTAACAGTTGTTACTATATTGGCAAAGTTAATGCTTAAATTTTCAAACCCCTTTGCAATTTTAGTTAGCTCATCTTTTAAAGTGGATAATTTAAAAGAGAAGTGAGCAAGCGAAATCTTTTTGCAATTCGGACAATACCAATACGCTATATTCGCAGAATTAATTTTATCCATCAAAGAATTATTCGAACCAACGCATTTGGCATTGAATAAATTTCCAGAATGTCCATAGCACTTCAAAAAAAAGGGCTGGCGGAACGATCCACACTTTATTAATTAAAAAATGGGGAGCAGACAGAAAGGCAAATTAATACAATAAAAAAGAAAAAAGAAAGTTAATTGAAAAAAAGATTTCGTCACAAGCTGGATTCGAACCTATACGCACCATTTACGGTGCAATTTCGACTTACGCATAGACGCGCACCACCGCGGATGTCAATCTACGGCTAAATACGTGTTAAGAATTCGAGAGATCCTTAATTTTGGGCTAAGTAAAAATGAAGATAGAGACCCCAAATGAAGAGACAGCACAACTGAAAGATGTAAGAAAAAGCGCGTCAATTGAAATGAGCAAATGTCCTTTCTACTAAGAGAAGGGAAGTGGGGGGGGGGTAAAACCAAAAATAAGAACAAGAAAAATTGAGAGGAACAAAGGCGATGTAATTGCAGTTCAAAGCAAATCTTGACATACATACATATATTGGTATACAAATAAATGGCAAACAAACTTACATGAATTGAAATCACAAATAATTTAATTGTGCCGAATTATAAATTAAAAGATATAAAGCATGTACTTACATGCAAGTCAAATGTAAAATTTATTGAAATAAACACAATTTTAAATTAAACAACAAATCAATTAATTAAATCCATAAAAAAATTGTGTACAGCAAGCAAAACACGTCAGCTAATATCAAAACCAGTGTTACCACTGTATGTATTTATCCAATTGTTTTATATAATATTTTAGATGATATAATTAGGCTTTTTTGGTCTATTTGTTTTTTGAATGCGAATAAAAATACTTTATTCCACTCTTCACCTAACGTTTCGTAGGATTTCCTTACTTCATTACGGTTTTTTTTAAATTTTTTAATCTGTTAACAAATTTACAATTATATAGCTTTTTTCAATAATTAATATAACATTTTCTTACTTTTGTTATAAATAATATTATACCCATTACAGCCTCCCAGTATTGCATCCTCCAGTTGACAGCAGGATAAAACAAAAATAAAAACGAACTAAATAGACAATTATGACATTTATATCACAGCTCATATTTTCATGTACTTTAAGGTGCTACATCATAGCTTTGTTTTATGCAATCGGTGTCTTCTTTTGTGTTCATTGTCCTCTTAATTTTTTGTTGAATTCGCAAGGTTTCCAATGTAAGTCTTGTTTTCAATTTTCTCTCTCTATTTAATAATTTTACCCCTTCGAAGTTCGCCGAGTGTTTTTTTTTTTTGTAAATTCATTTTTATTTCATATTCACTTATAACTATCTTAAAGCTAGACAAAAATGTTTAAAACTAGCCTACTTATCAACAACTTACAACTAATTTACTGGCCCTTTACGGGCGCTCTAAACTAAACAATAACTCTTAGAACTAATGTCTTCCGACCTAAAAACTATTTTAATTAAATCTAATTATTTTATTTTATTTTATTTTTCCAAGGAAACTTTCACAAAAAAACTTGGTATCTTATCATTTTTTTTTCTTATAAACTTAACCTAAATATAGATTAAAAATAATTAAAACTGAATAAAACTAACCTATACTGCCTAAAAATAACTTAAACTACTTAAAATACCTAATAATACTTAAGACTACTTAAAAACTAGAACAGCCACAGCAGCATTTTTTTCGTTTTTAAAATTTTTTTTTTTCGTTTATTTTTTATATGTATGGAGACACACAGCAACATGCAACCCACCCATACATGTACATACGCACATACATATACGTACGCACATACATGTACAGACACGCAGATACATGCACGTATGCCCCGTATACATACATATTTTTAATTTTTTTTGGTGCCGCCCCGACTGTTCCCTATACCTAATGCCCTAAATCTATGTAAGCCGGCCAAGATATACCATCTTCATCGACTTTAAATATCACGATGCTGTTCAGAGAGCCACCAGAACTGGTTCTCCTGTTTCGCCCTATCCCTCCGATCCCGATCGGACACAGTCCAACTGAACCGAAGGCGCTCTTCTCCACCTTGAGCGATGACGTCTCGACCATACAGGAGTCGCCTATCCACAGTTTTCCGGCTGACGTGGTAGATGAGCGGAACCGCCCCTCCATCCTGTATCAGCCCTCGACTGTCTAAAGAGGAATGCCTCGGGAGGGATGTAACCACTTAACCGCGCACTCTCAAAATATTCGTTATTGGGTTAATAAGCCCCAAAAATTAAGCTGTTAGTTGAGGACATCACTCTTGCAACGTGACACCGAATCAGCTTGAACAAAAAATTATCTATTCTGTTTATGTTGGCTCCGTTGTATAGAACCTGGTTGGAATAATATCTTGTGTACTCCGACTCTGGTGTTCTGTGTAATCCAAGGCAACGTCTAAGACATTGCCTCCCAAACACCCGAATCTTTTCTATTTGAGATGGGGCAACGTTGAACCACACCGGGCATCCGTAGGCAATCATCGGCCTGATGAGGACCATGTAGCAAATCACCTTCACCCTGCTGTCAAGACGGCTGCTATAAAACAGTCGTTTTGTCAAGGCAAAGGCTCCCCTAGCCCTGGCCAAAGCAGCACCTATATGTCTGTCGAAATACAGGTACTGATCTAACCAGATGCCAAGGTACTTTACTACACTTTTACTCGCCAGTGGATATCCATGTGGCCCTACGATCACCAGCTTGCGCCAGTTCTTTCTCATATCCCTTGAGGCGCTAGACAACGGAGTCCTAAACAAAATACTTTCTGATTTCTGGAAGTTGATTTTCAACTTCCAGTCATCACAATATCGCTGAATTTTGTCGAAGTCACTCTGCAAGAGACTTTTGATGACCTCAACTGTATTAGCTGTTCTGTACGCAATTAGATCGTCGGCGTACGCAATTGCCTGAGTTAGACTACCTATCAGATCGCTGGTGTAAATGCTGAATAGAATCGGCGAGTTAACCGCTCCCTGCTGAAGACCATTATTGATATTAAAAATTGCGGTAGAAGTTACATTGCCACTCTTGACAACAAACTTTCTATCATTTAGCATGTCATAAAGCATATACAATAGAGGTTTACTTATACCTAGTCTGGTTAGCTTTAGATAGAGACCTTCTAACCATACGGTGTCGAAGGCCTTCTCCAAATCAACCAGACAGACACCCGTACACTGCTTTTTAGTTTTGTTCCATTGGATATCAGAAACCACTTTAGACGCGGCATGAATTGTGTCATGTCCCGCCTTAAAACCGAACTGATTATCCGGGATGATATTTTTGTCCTCCGCCCACTTGAACAGGGCTCTATTGATAACCTTTTCAAATACTTTGCTGATACTCGGAAGAAGACTTATCGACCGGAGATTCGCCGGATTGGAGTTGTCCTTTCCCTTTTTTGGGAGAGGGTGCACCACAGCTGTCTTCCACCGCACTGGATAATATGCATTATTCAGCGCGTTGTTAAACAGTGTGGTATAAATGTCAACTGCTTCTTGAGGCAAATGTCGTAGTACAACGTTGGATATACCATCGACTCCTGCAGACTTCTGTTTCTTTAATAAATGGAAGATGAGCCGGAGCTCATTCTTCGAAATTAACAGGGGAATGGGCCCATTTCGGTCGGCGATTATGGCGTTTGCCAAATCTTCATCATTAAACCTGGTAAAACCAAGGTTCTCAGATCGCCATTCGCTTATATCGTTTCGGAGCCATAAGTGATGAAGCAGAGCTCTGTTCTCCAGGTCATGATTCGGGCGAATGCTAGCATTCACCTTGTACACTTGCTGGAAAGCAGCCCCCACAGTCTCCACCTTCTCCTGCGGATCTTCGATTATGAAAGGTCATCGTCCAAGACGGCGTCATCTGGGTCTATGCCTGCTGTCAGAAGTACGTTTTTGTTTTGTGTCGTCCTCTGGAGCTTAAGACATGGAAGGTCGTTTTTATCTTTTCTTCTGAATATCTTATTAATTTGTGGGAACATACTCGGGTCGGTAGCGTTCACGGCCCGAATTTTGTTGTCCCAAAACAAATTAATGGACAACCTATAATTTTCTTTGATCAATTGGTTGATGTTTTTGATGGACGACTTCAGTGTCCTTATCTCCAGATCTCGTGTGTCAGTAAACCGTCTGTACAAGCGTTTTAGTATTGTCAGTAAGCTACTTTTTTGTCTGTGTAATGCATCAATTGTCGCGTTACGGTACATGTCAGTTGCGTTACGTTCTTTGTATTTCGGTATTGTCCTGTTCATTGTTCGTTGAATTGTTTCGTCCATTGGTTCTATGTATCTGTCAATTTCAGTATTTGTCATGTTCCTGTCATTTGGTGGGGATATACCATTTGATCGTAATTCGCTCAATAAGACTTTCGAGAAGCGTGGCCACCACACCTTACTGTAATTGTAAGTATGCACCGGTACATACTCCTCCAACTCCATAAGCGCGTTCGGAAGTTGTATTACGGCGGCGAGTCCGCAGTGGTCACTGTCGTACTCGATCGTTCTTAAACAATTTTTAGACCGATGGCCCACAGTATCAGTAATTGTTAGTCTTGCGTCTTTCAACAATAGATCCAGATAGGCACCGCTTCTTGGAAACGATGGCCTGTCTGTAGCGAGAAGTTAAATGCGATACTCCAGGTTGTATCGATCCATCCAATTATACAGATGGTTACCACGAGGATTTTGTATTTGATTTCCCCAATCTATATGTTTGGCATTCAAATCATCAGCCAATATGTAGTAGTTTTCTTCCGAGCTCAATCTTAAGCATTCAAAAAGCTTTTCAAGCTCTGTTATAAACTGTGTGGGCTGAGGTGTTTCCGGTGCATAGGCAGCGATCACATACATTCGATTCCCGTGTTGGAGATGAATGCATATGATGCATGCCTCTAACGTCCGAAATTTACGCACATCACTATTATATATTACCTTATGACTAATGCCTTTACGTATAAAGATTGCGACGCCCCCTCCTTGAGTGGATTTGGGTCGGTCTCTCCTTACGATATTGTAATTGTTGTTAGTCAATTTATGTTTCTGGTTAAGCTTAGTTTCGCTAGCCATAAACACATCTGGACTGATGTCTTTAAGCAATTGGAATAAATTCGCTCTACGTTCGGTCCTAATCAGTGAATTTACATTCACAGCTAGGATCTTAAAGGGCCTCTCCGGCAGCGCGCCCTTAACCTCTAAGTTGCGTTAAGCTCGGCAAAACAGAGTAGTGATAATCCACCCTAGTAGCCTGCTCCCTGATCTGGTTTTGGAGGCCGTTCAACTGGCCCTGGATGGCCAGTAGAACGCCCATAATATCCGCCTGTGCCGCCGGCGCCTAGTTCGCCGAGTGTCCAGTTTCTGGTATGTGTTGCCAAAGCCCTGTTGTCCTTTTGTTTTTCCTTATATCTGCTTCTTGTTCGGCTAATCTTGTACATATTTTCTCTTTGTCTGTCCTATGTATACCAGATCACATCTATGGTTTTCTCTTCCTTTGCATTCGATTTCATAAACTAAGTTATGCTTTTGCTGTTTTTGTATTTTCGATTTGGCGTTTGTTAAAATGTATGTAAGTGTTAAGTTCGATTTATGGGAGAATGATATATTCTCTTTAATTATTATTATATGTAAATTTCTATTGTTTGTTAGATTTTTAACATATGTTATAGAGAAGAAACACTGCAATGATAAATTACAAAAGGCAAAAACTACTTTTCGGATAAGAATATTGCACACAGCAGTAAACATAAGGTTTTTGAAGCAGTTTCACAGAGTATTCTTTTGTATGCCTCGCAAGTATGGGGTTGCAAAAAGTTTCACTCGGTTGAGAAACTATTAACATACTACTCGTATATGTAAAAATAGTATTTTGGTTACCAGTGAACACGCCGGACTGTTATTATGCTGGAAACCGGTATGGAACCTCTGTATATAAAAGCGTTGAAATTGCTGGCGGACTACTTCCTGAACGTCTTCAATATGCCTGATATACGACTGTCAGAAAAGTTGTCATTAAAGCCATTCAAGATCAGAACAGTTGGTACAGAGAGTAGGTAGACTTGCAGAAGTATGCAACTTAAACTTTGTTTTAGATGTTGATAATGTCTCGAGCAATATTTAGAACAACATACAGTAGACTCAGTCACAATCTGGCAAAGGAAAACTAATTCTGTGATTCAAATATTATTCAGGTGATTGCTACCATGGTCAAGCTTCGAAGCGAATTATTAAGCCTGAATTTCATACCACATAGGAGTGACTTACATCTTCAATATAGTATCTGAAACTTACGAGAAAGAGAGAATATCATTCATTTTATTGGTAGATGCCCAACGTTAAGAGAGACTAGGAGTAGTATTTTTGGAAATGAATTTTTAACAGAAGAAGAAGTTATTAATATGTTAAATGAGATGGATGCCGCTAAATTATATGGATTTTGCAAAATAGCACTGAAATATATATATAGAATAACCAATGAAGATTTTTGATATGTCAATGTGTGCTTAGTTCAATTTTGTTAAATTATAAATATTGTTACTTAAATACTTTTTAATCGGAAGCTTTATGATATATGTAAATTTAATTTATTTTAGTTGTCAATCTGGCAGACGGCAAGTGCCATACTATACTGATTTTTGTAATTTATGTTAGCTTAAATTAATTTATTGTTGAATAAAAATCAATATTACTACTACTACTACTACCACCAGAGAAGAATTTTGTTAACTCCTTATCAGCAGTGGTTATTGAATATTTGTTGTTGCTTTGATTTGTTTTCTTATTTGGCTTACTGTCAATTAAAATTATTATCAAAAAGTCAACTCTCATTATAAAACTCATTTTTACAGTCGACTCCCATTTAAAAATTGACTAAGAATAGGTGTTTAATACTTATTTAAATTGTTGTGCTAATGTTTTAAAAAGATTGATTCTTCATCTGTATTATTTAAACATTTTTATTACAGAATTTAAATACATTATGCAATAACATTGACTCGATTTTCAATTTTAGTGTTCATTAATGAAGTGGATAACGAGCCTGCGACCAAAGCTGTCGAAGTCGTTCAAACATTTCTTAAGAAAAATCCCAGCTATGGGCTTTCCCTGCAAGTGGAACAACTAGAAACCAATCGCAGTGATGCTAAAATTCTTCTTGAAGCCAGTAAGACTTTATTATACATTCTGTTAGCGGTAATTTTATTTCAGAATTGTACATACAATATACATACTTGAATCACGCCTTAAGTTTATTTATTAATGTTTCATAATCCAGTTATAAGTTAGAGTTTAAAAAATATTGACTAAAGGCTTCCATTTTGTATTGTTTTTTTTTATCTACGTACTCGACATTTTACTTTTTATAATTTTATAATTTTACCAAATATGTTGACAATTAATGGAAGTTATTTGATTTTGTTGGTAATTCAATTTACAAATATGCTTGTACTTATGTATCAGCGCTTGTATATGAGTCTAGATATGAAAATGAAAAGGCTATGCGGTCTCTATGCCTTTTTTTTTACAACTATTAATAATTCACACGGCCAATAAAATATTCACAATTAGCATAAAATACAAAACATCTATTATTTTGACGGGAGAGATCTGTTATTTGATGGGTTTTTCACTTACACACATAGGTACTACATATATGGCCAGTTCTGGATTTGTAAATAAAATCGACCTCGAGATTTTGATCAAAATTTCTATTATAATAATAGGAAACACACGAAAAAAGTGGAGTCTGCGCAGCTTACAGCTGAACGGGTGGTTCGAGTTTCTTTGAACCTAGTACATGTTGTTTTTAAATAATGTACATGCATGTTTTAAAACCAAAATTAACGGTACCTGCCATACATTTTTTTAATTCAAAATTATATAATTTAATTAATATATGTAATAATAATTATATAATTTAATTTTTCTAAAACACGGCTAGAAGAATTTCGACAAAAAAGTGTGTATTTTTAAATTATTATACCTACATTCCACTTTAAAAAAACAACATAGCGGAAGGAGAAGACGTTATTCACTTCAGTAGAAGAGGTCCGATGTTCAGAGAAATTAGAAGATTATTTGGAAGCGAAATTTAATCGGAGGAACAAGTTGTAAGTATCTATGTTCATCGAAAAGGATGTTGTCAAACTCTGCGATTACTGCCAAACAGCACAAACGTATATGATTGCAATAATGAATGAACAGTTTTTGTTAAAAAAACAAATTAAATGGTTTAATTTCACAATGTTGGCTTAATACGTAAATTGTTCTTAATTGTCAATCTGGCCGACGGCAGATGCCATGCTAAAATGTCAGTGGCAAAAATTCTACTTATGTCAATGTAAATTTATATATATAGACCACGATCCCATGGCCGGCAGACATACGTCATTTTATCAAAGCTGATTTTTTTTCTGTGAATAGATACCAAAGTAGATAAGAACGAATGGACATTCCGAATTTACAAAGCTGGGGCTTTTCGGGGATTGTCAACGAACAATCTATAGCCACCACACAAAACACACAACGTGGTGAAAAACGAATATGCATGTCTATTAAATGGTGAAATCTTCACTGATGAAAGCATCGTGACGACGAAACAGGGACCTCGATGGAGAATTCTAAGTACGTTATTAATAAATAGAACACCCCCGGCCACCTTCGTATCATCACGATGCAAATAAGACATTAACCTTGGAATGTTAATAGGAGAATTTAAAGGAGGATTTCTTTGCCGCATCACCCGCTAAACCATAAAATTATACAATTATACAGTAAAATAGTAAAACAAACCATAATTGGTGACGTGGCGCCGACAGCACATTGTATGGTTTGTTAAACCTTACCACCATACAGCTCACACTTAGTCCGACAGGAAAGTAGGATAAGTAGAGGCCGAACAAGCCACAAAAATCATCGAGCAACTGTGCCAGTGGCAGTTCACATTGAACAATAGCCAAAGACAGTGCAAAGCCGCCAGTATCCGAGGTCAGCCAATAAAAAAGGTAAAAATAAATAAATAAAGTAATAGGTTTCCTCCCACCAGTGGTAAGGAGCCTTGTATAATACAATTGAAAACAGTAGATAGCCGGTGAAAACCGTTGAGAGCCGTCGTAAGACTTTGATAGCCGGTGAAAACCGTAGATGGCCGTTGAAAACCGTAGATAGCCGGTGAAAACCGTAGATAGCCGGTGAAAACCGTTGAGAGCCGTCGTAAGACGTTGATAGCCGGTGAAAACCGTAGATAACCGGTGAAAACCGTTGAGAGCCGTCGTAAGACGTTGATAGCCGGTGAAAACCGTAGATAGCCGATGAAAACCGTTGAGAACCGTCGTAAGACGTTGATAGCCGGTGAAAACCGTAGATAGCCGGTGAAAACCGTAAATAGCCGGTTAAAACCGTTGAGTACCGTCGTAAGACGTTGATAGCCGGTGAAAACCGTAGATAGCCGGTGAAAACCGTTGAGAGCCGTCGCAAGACGTTGATAGCCGGTGAAAACCTGAGATAGCCGGTGAAAACCGTAGATAGCCGGTGAAAACCGTTGAGAGCCATCGCAAGACGTTGATAGCCGGTGAAAGCCGTTGATAGCAGGTGGAAACCGTTGAGTGCCGTCGCAAGACATTGATAGCTGGTGAAAACCATAGATAGCCGGTGAAAACCGTTGAGAGCCGTCGTAAGACTTTGATAGCCGGTGAAAACCGTAGATAGTTGGTGAAAACCGTTGAGGCTGTCGTAAGACGTTGATAGCCGGTGAAAACTGTAGATAGCCGGTGAAAACCGTTGAGAGCTGTCGTAAGACGTTGAAAGCCAATGAAAACCGTAGATAGCCGGTGAAAACCGTTGAGAGCCGTCGTAAGACGTTGATAGCCGGTGCAAACCGTAGATAGCCGGTGAAAATCGTTGAGAGCCGTCGTAAGACATTTATAGCCGGTGAAAACCGTAGATAGCCGGTGAAAACCGTTGAGAGCCGTCGTAAGACTTTGATAGCCGGTGAAAACCGTAGATAGCCGGTGAAAACCGTTGAGAGCTGTCGTAAGACGTTGAAAGCCGGTGAAAACCGTAGATAGCCGGTGAAAACCGTTGAGAGCCGTCGTAAGACGTTGATAGCCGGTGAAAACCGTAGATAGCCGAAGAAAACCGTTGAGAGCCGTCGTAAGACGTTGCTAGCCGGTGAAAACCGTACATTGCCGGTGAAAACCGTTGAGAACCGTCGTAAGACGTTGATAGCCGGTGAAAACCGTAGATAGCCGGTGAAAACCATTGAGAGCCGTCGCAAGACGTTGATAGCCGGTGAAAACCGTAGATAGCCGGTGAAAACCGTTGAGAGCCGTCGCAAGACGTTGATAGCCGGTTAAAGCCGTTGATAGCCGGTGGAACCCGTTGAGTGCCGTCGCAAGACGTTGATAGCTGGTGAAAACCATAGATAGCCGTTGCAAGACGTGGACTCAGGACGTGTCAGTCGTAACAATATAAGGCGAACAAGGACGACTTTACCCATACGAAAGGAACCTACTCAGCCTACCACCGTATTACCGAAGCCGATACCTGGATCAGCATTAACAGGGAATTACTGCAGGCTAAGCGAAGAACTCTAAGATACCAGAACCTTCAAAACATCTTTTCCGTAGATTGTAAAAGAAATGTATTTTTGTTATATATATATATAATTAATAATTGGAATTTACAAATAAATATCATACTAAAGTAGTTATAAGAATAAAGAACCTAATGCTTTTTGTACTTACTTTAGTGAGAACCCTGGAAGCCGACGAGCGAAACCTCAGCCTTCGACAACAAAGTACAGCACAGAGTTTTACCAGTGCATTCTCAACTACGTTATTTTATCAAAGCTGATTTTTTGATATGTTTAAAGATATTTATTTATTTATTTACCAATTGATACAATAATCTGCTGAGTATTTAAAGTTATCCCCATCCAATGCACACCGCCTTAGCATGCGCAAACTTATTTTCACCTGACTCAACAGTTATTGCAATTCACATGACCGAGAGTGCATTGACCAATATCAATGGATGCACCGGATGCCTGACCCCCTATTGTATGAATACAACGGGTCAGCATTATATTATGGGAACCAATGCGGTGATATATATTATGACGAGTCAGCAATATGGAATGGGAAGCTATGCGAGGACTGAAACGCCTTAGTTTTAAGTAATTGAATTAATGTTATACCGACTTCCGAATCGTGCGGTTCAAATTAAATATTTGCTAATAAATTATAAGGTTATTTGACGAGTTGCTTATTGATTTGAATTAGAATAGTAAGTCGAACCGTTAGGCCGGCCCTCTGGACTGGCGTTCGCATTTTTTTTATCATCCTCGGAAAGGATGAATTTAACTGTCGCCCGAGCAGGGACCGGCTCAAATTTCGGATCCTTTCACCGTGCGAATTGTTGTGTCCTTTCATACAGGACAGGAGGTTTATACACTCCAAAGAGTGAGCGGTAAAGATGTAACCATGGGAACACAGTAACCTTATAAACCCTCCAGCATCAAACACTACATACCCTTGGGAACATGTAGTCATAGTCCGTGTAAGGATTCGAAAGTGAAGTTGTTCATGCCACGAGTAGGTCGCTTGCAACAATAAACGCTTGCGACTAAAAGTGACAGACACGGCTCTTTCGGAGCTGGTTCCTATGAATTTGACTAATTCGGTTTTTTCCTTTTAACTTCTACATCATCGATCTGCCAACGTAAATTTAAAATCACCGGATGTCGTGTTTACTGACGTGAGTATTCTAGGAGTACATCGTAGAGAAAACTCCCTTATAATCAACCTTTAAACAAAAGACTCAGTGTACAAAAAATTTTTTTTTCTGTGTTTTTTTTGTAAGTGAAGCAAATTCCACTTTATTTAAAAAAAAAAGTGATGTTAAAATTCCACTTTATAAAAAAAGTGATATTAAAATTCCACTTAATGTATGAAAAAAGTGATGTTAAAATTCCACTTTATGTATAAATAAAAGAGTTATGTTAAAATTCCACTTTATGTATAAAAAAAAAGTGATGTTAAGATTCCACTTTATATATATATAAATAAAAGAGTGATGTTGAAATTCCACGTTATGTAAAAAAAAGGTGCTGTTAAGATTCCACCGAAGTATAAAAAAGTGATGTTAATTCCACTTCATATTTAAAAACCAAAAATATATATATAAGAAAAAAAGATATTAAAATCCCATTATAATTAGAAACTATAAAGTGTTGCAGTTCCATTACACAGTTGAGATCTGTTAATCGGAAAAATTGAAAATTAATAAAGCAAATTTTGTAAAACTAATTCCAGTAGTGAAGCAAAATAAGTTTTGAGTTTTGTCCAACTGTAAAAAAAAATACTAAATTAGATTATCTGAGAGTATATTTGTTTTTTTTTTTTATATTAACCAGTGTGTCATAGAGTGAACAAAAGAGGTAAGGTGCATTGATTCCATATGTTTTAAAATATATTTATATTCAATTATTTCCATATAATAATTAAGTGCATTTATACACCCCGTTCTCCAAGTGGGATTTGTGGTTTTCTCTTTTCTCTTTTTACATTCGTAATTTAATAAAAATAAACTTAGAGTTTAAACTAATTGTTTGAAATTTTTTTTTGTAATTGTTGAACATAAAAGAAAGAGGATGGATATTCTTACAAAAGAAGTTTCTGATCTCAACGGGGCCCTAAATTTAATTTTTTCTCAGTGAAGAGAAGTAGATGGGAGACTTAAGTTGGTTGAAACGTGCAGCGAAGCTCAAACCCCACCTCATCAAAGTTCTCTCTGTGAGCCAAAAACTGAAGCAGATTTAAAGTACATTAGCCGTCTCCCGGATTGCGTTAAGGAACTTCAATCCTTTAACGGAAACCCGACACAATATGTATTCTGGATACATAATGTGGAGATTATCATAAAGGATATTAGCATAATTAAGAGCAAACCGATGTATCGTGCTATTAAACAGAAAATTCGTGGTCGTGCTGATTCGGCGTTGATTTCTTACAACATCTTCGATGAAGATTGGGAAGAAATTAAAATAATTTTAACTTTATATTATGCAGACAAGAGAGATATTAGAACACTCGCACATCAGCTAAATCAGTTAACCCAAAAGGGAAGTAAGTGGGACGAGTTTTATGCAGCCGTCAACCATCAGTTTTCGTTAATAATAAATAAAATTAAAGCAGAAACCTATACGCAAGATACTGCAGGTGCGCTGGTAGAAAGCTATCGTAACCGCGCATTAGATGTTTTCACAAGAGGTCTTAACGGCGATTTATCGAGAATGTTGATTGTTCAAAAGACCCTGCCAAAAGCTTATGCTTCATGTTTAGAGATGCAGAATCTCAACTTTCGGAATCACCCTATTCATATTCAGAATATTTCTAACACTATTACAGCCCCTCTGAATCAATCCTTTAGGTTAGACAATAGACCTCTTCCTCCCCAAAGATCTATATCAAAACCATATCCCTCTAATGTTATTTATCAATACAATTCAAATTATCCGCCAAGACCGACAGGTCCTAAGCCTCAAGATAGGATGGAAGTGGATTACTCGGCCCAAACGAGGCAAGTCAACTACATGAACCGGCCTCAGATCAATCCATATAAGAGGAAAGCCCGGTCTGATAATTATGCACGCCCCAGAAGTATGGGGCATAAACAACAAAGATTATTTAATCTGCAATCGGTGGAAGAAATATCACTTGAAGATTATAACGAAATAGCTAGCGAGAGTTGCGAGGATGACGGAAATTTTATGATAGGCTTCTATCCAGCGTACCATACATATATTATATCCTAGCAAATGGTAAGGTGTTGAGCTTTCTTGTAGATACTGGAGCGAATAAAAACTTCATCGCCCCCCATGTTTCACAAAATACGACACGGTTAGCTCAACCCTTTGCGGTTAATTCCGCAGCCGGTAATGTGCAAATTACCGACAAAATAACGGGCAAGTTTTTTACCAAAGTTGGAAATGACACCCCATTGACCTTTTATGTCGTTCGCGGTCTTTAAAGTATTGACGGCATCATCGGAGATGATACGTTAAAACAACTAGAAGCGAGTATTGATCGAAAGATGAATACTCTGACATTGTCTAAGGGTATCATAATACCTATAAAAGATAAGTTTTCTTCAGAATTGAACGCAATTCTTGACAAAGAAATTCCCGAAACTGTTCGTAAAAGTCTTTCTCAAATGATACGAACATATAGTGCACTTTTCTCACTACTTGACGCGAATGAGCTAGTTAAAACCACTGTGAGGGTAGAGATAAGAACCAGCACCCAAGAACCAATCTACACTAAGAGCAATCCCTACCCTCGCTGCATGAGGGAAGTTGTAGAAAATGAGATTAAAGAACTCTTAGCAGAAGGCATAATACGCCCCTCAAGGAATCCTTATAACTCGCCAATCTGGGTGGTACCTAAGAAACCAAAACCTTCAGGCGAGAAGCAGTACCGCATGGTAATAGACTTCAAGCGTCTTAACCTAGTGACGATTGCTGATGCCTATCCGATTCCAGATATCAATTCCACACTTGCAAGTCTGGGAAATGCTAAGCTATTTACTACTTTAGATTTGACTTCCGGTTTTCACCAAATTCCCATGTTCCAGAATCGGATATCCCGAAAGCTGCTTTTTCCACGATGAATGGAAAATATGAGTGGTTGAAACTCCATTTTGGTCTCAAAAATGCTCCGGCAATCTTCCAAAGGATGATTGATGATGTTTTAAAAGAATTCATCCGTAAAATATGTTACGTCTATATTGACGACATAGTCATTTTCGGCAGTAGCGTTGACGAAATGTTAAATAACATAGAGATTACACTGTCCAGATTATCCGAGGTAAATCTCAAAGTTAACTTGGAAAAAACATCTTTTCTTAAAACCGAAGTATAACACCCAACGGCATACGGGCTGATCCTAAGAAGATTGAGTCCATCCAAAAAATACTTCCACCCCAAAACCTGAAAGAGTTAAAAAGTTTTTTGGGCCTCACTTCTTATTACAGGAAATTTATTCGCGATTATGCGAAAATCGCCAAACCTCTTACGAACCTAACCAGAGGAAACAATGCCCAAGTAAAGGCCAACCAATCAAAACGTATCCCCATCGAATTATACCAAGGGGCATTACAGGCATTTCGGGATCTGAAGGATATGCTAACATCATCTGAAGTTTTGGCTTTTCCCGACTTTGGGAAAACATTCAATTTAACCACTGATGCTTCGAATTATGCGATAGGAGCTGTGCTGTCTCAGGAACACTTGGGCCTCGATAAGCCAATTGCATTCATCTCTAGGTCTCTAATCAAAACCGAGGAAAACTTTCCAACCAACGAGAAAGAAATGCTGGCTATTGTATGAGCTCTTGACAACCTTCGTTCCTACGTTTATGGAGCAAAAAAGACTCGCATCCACACTGACCTTCGCTTTGGACAACCGTAACTTTAATGCAAAGCTCAAGAGATGGAAATCTCGTATCGAAGAGTACAACTATAAATTGGTTTACAAACCTGGTAAATCTAACATAGTTGCAGATGCGTTATCAAGGATTAAAACTGAAGTTAATCACTTGTCTGACTCAGCGAACATTGAGACAGCACATAGTTCTAATATCGGTGAACAATGCTCCGCAACGCATACGGCTAGTGAAGGTCGCGAAGATGTGGAACGCAGGTCAATGACAGAAACAGCAAGTGAAGGACGGTCATCTATAGGTACAATATAAGTGCTGATCAGAATAGCTCCGTAGAAGCACCGTTGAATGTGTTCCGTAATCAGATGGTCGTAAAAATAGGGAAAGGACTAGTGGCCTGTGAGGAACCTCATCCTGGTTACTTCCGTCACTATGTGGCATTATCAGATCCTACGAAGCAAGACATTGTCAAGATTCTTAAAGCAAAACTAAGGCCCAATATCGTAAATGGAATAAAGATTCCTGAGTCCGATTTAGCTCTTCTTCAAGAAACTTATTTAGAAAATTTCGTGACCTACAAACTACGGGTAACACAAACAGTTCTTTAAGATGTGAGAAATCCAAATCGTGTTTTAACACTGATTATGGAAGAGCACAAAAGACCGCACCGCAATGCTAGGGAGAATAAAGAGCAGCTTTTGGAAAGGTATTATTTCCCCAGAATGTATAGCCTGGTGAAGAACTACACCACTGCTTGTGAGGTATGTAAACTAAATAAATACGACAGGCACCCTGTTAGTCACCTATTCCTTCATATCCTTGCGAAATTGTACATTTAGATATTGTGGAAATCCAAGTTTATAAGTTGCATAGATAAATTCTTAAAATTTAGTAAGCAATTTCACATAAAAAATCAATCAGTCCTTCACCTAAGGGATAAAATTACGAAAATATTGCATTATTCTACGGTTCCAAAAATCTTGGTAACCGATAATGAAAGTAGCTTCTTAAGTCCGATAATGCTCAATTTTATAAATATGCTGGGCATAAAATTGTACCGTACACCCGTTAATCGTAGAGAGGTGAACGGACAGGTGGAAAGACTCCATTCCAAAATATTAGATATCTTTATATGTCTCAAAGCAGAATAGAAGGGTCTACGACTCAAGGAGTTAATAAATATATCTGTAGATAGATATAATAACTCTCTTCATTCAGTCACTGGAAGAAAGCCATCCGATATATTTTTTAACAGACATCAGGTTTAAACTATCAAAATTTAATTAATTTCCGCGGTAAAGTAAAAAGAGAATTAAGAGGAGAAATCATGAGAAAGCAGAGAGACACAAATGCCAGAAGAAACGAAAAGCGATCCACCCCAAAAAAGTATAAAAAAGTGATATCGTTTACGCGAGAGTTAAAGTTATCCAATCCAAGAAAAACCCATATTTCGCAGAGAAGTTGTTGGTAAGATAACAAGGTGACAGTCACCACATCAGGTGGTCGAAGGATCCACAAAACTCATTAAAAAAATATTTAAAAAACTTTATCAGTATAAATGAGTTCTGAAAAAAGGGGGGGGGTGTATGCACATCACTATGAGCTACGCGCTCAAAATGCACCTACCGACACTCGCTTAATACATATTGTAAGCGGACATACAACGTATTACAATAGATTTAAACTTGCTTCCTTTAGCTAACTAGAATAATTAATTGCATTTAAACCTAAATGGAATATATAAAAAAAATTAATTAATAAATAAAATACATTAATTTTTTGTTAAGCTAGAAACTAAAATGAATTATGTATATTATAGAACCTCATCTTTATAGAACCTCATTTTTAATTTTACCATATCATTAAACGAACTTAATCAGCTATTAAAGTAAAATAGAAATAATCACATGCTTCTTTTTCGTTTATTTATCAAATTCCACCTTTACATCACTACGTCTTAATATAAGCTTAATTGAGGTCCCAGTTACCTCTGAGAAAATCAAAATAGAACATCTTGTTTTTTTTATACATATTCCCAGATTACCTTTCTTAGCCGCAGCGCAAGCCTTTCAGATTTTCGACTATAAAGCACCAATAGTCTCCCTGAAAGAAGGAAATGGATGGATCGTTGATAATAAGTCCAAATTAGTACATCCCATTGACTTAACAGAATTCCAAAATCTTGTGGATGGAGTGAGCGACGCTCTTAAAAATAATATAAAGGACGAAGACAGAAAAGGCGTGGTAGAGTTTCACTTGCGACATATAAAGGACCGCCTCAATTTACTCAAGGGCGAATCACAGTCATTGAGAAAGGCGGGGTCTATCGACAGGATTGGAACTGCTTGGAAGTCGGTACCGGAAATCCCGATGCCACTGACTGCAACAAAGTTCCACAAGGCCAGGAGGCAATCATCGAAAATAACAACCACCAATACAGAGTTAATGAGAAACTCTTTGGAATCATGAAAGACATCACAAGAAAAATCAACTTAGTAATTGAGAGATACGAGAAAAACATCAAAGACACCATTTCTGTAAAATTCGAACAAGATGGCTTCGATGAAATCACTGCAGTTAAATGCGAGATAAATGAGATTATACGGGCCTGCCAAATGGCTAAAAGTGGATTGATCAATACGAATCTTCTTGATACCGAAGAAATCAATTCAATTATCAATGAACTGGAGACACTTCCGTATGCTAACGAAATAGAGGCAATTGATAATGGCACACCGTCGATTTTCACCAACGGATCGATGTTGCCCTATGTCATTTCAACGCCAAAAGTAGGAAAAGAAGAATACAACCTTCTTCTAACGAGATCATCAATTTTCGAAGGGAAGCGAATAGATCTGAAATTTAAGAAGATGCTGATCAATCACAGAACAACCTATGGTGTGGTAGCCAACTGTCTATCGATTAGCAACTCCACGATCTGTGAGGACAAGGTCCTTGTGAAAGTACCCGAGGACACCTGCGTAGCCCGATTACTAAAAGGAGGACACGCTGCTTGTACATTTCAATCGAGCATGGAAGGAGTCATCGAACTTATTAATTAGGACACTATTTTCGTCACGAACTTCAGGGGTGACTTAATCTCTAACAATATTTCTAGATCTCTCTCAGGCACATATATAATTCAACTGGTAAATGAGACAATCCAATTGAAAGACAGGACATTTTCCAGTTCTATGACTACATCATTACAATCTCTACCTCCTACTCTACTGAACATCACCAGCCGTGATCGCCGAGTTGATTTGGGATTCGTACATGACCTCAGCATTAAAAATATAGAGCGCCTAGGTAACGTAACCTAAGAGTTTAAAATTTCCTTACTTACCGAGGCCGTCGTCCTTGTTTCGGTGGCGTTCGTCGTTTTAACCATCTGGTGGAAGATTTACGCCAAGCCTAACATTCCTACGATCTTTTCTCCTACCCTATAAGTCACAGCCTAACCTTGACGTCACCTAAGATCTACGGGCTGTAGATTTTCAAAGGGGGAGGAGTTATCACCATCCAATGCACAGCGCCTTAGCATGCGCAAACTTATTTTAACCTGACTCAACAGTTATTGCAGTTCACATGACTACGGGAGGGCATTGGCCTATATCAATGCATGCACCGGATACCTGACCCCCTATTGTATGAATACAACGGATCAGCATTATATTCTGGGAACCAATGCGGTGATATATATTATGACGAGTCAGCAATATGAAATGGGAAGCTATGCGAGGACTGAAACGCCGTAGTTTTAAGTAATTGAATTAATGTTATACCTTTCAAATTATATATTGGCTAATAAATTGTAACGTTATTTGACGAGTTGCTTTTTGATTTGAATTAGAAAAGTAAGTAAGTAGATATAATTAATTATTACATATTTGGTTAATAACACTCTTAAAATGATCTCTTTGCATGCAATTGTCGATTTCACTGCACACCGCATTATATAGTCTTAAAGAACGCGTTATAGGCTCATTAGACCCATAACTAGTTCTATGTGTGGAAACATAAAATAAATCATTCCGGTTTCTTAAGCGTCTTTCTGGAACTTAAAAAGAAATAAATGAAAGCAATTCGCTGGAATTGACACGATGGTCAAAAATGTCCTTTATAGACAAAATGCTTTGAGATTTCCTACGGCATATAAGTGTCTTTAAATTTATTAGAGCACATCTAGAGTTGTAATCTGGCAAATCACCAGGCCAATTTAGTTTTCTTAAGGCAAACCGATAAATTTTTTTTTGTATCATTTCAATCCTTGAGATACTATTATCATAAGAAGGAAACCAAACAACTGAACAATATTCCAAGAAAGGCAATACTAAAGACATAAACAAAGTCTTAAGAGTATAAACATCCTTGAAAATTGTCGAGTTGCATTTTAAAAAACCTAACATACAGTTACCTTTTGAGACTACAAAGTCAATATGGGTTTTGAAGCTAAATTTTGAGTCAAAAAAAATTCCAAGATCTTTGTCAGCCTCTACTCGTAAAAGTTTTTCATCCCTAAACTTGTAATTAAATGTGATTAGCGACGCCGATCTTGTTGCACTAAATACTTTGCATTTCGAAAAATTTAACTCCAGGTGATTATAATCACACCAATCTAAAAAAAAATGCATATCCAATTGTTAATTTAAGCAATCAAGTACACCGGATACATCAAGAAAATTTTAACACCATCCGCATACATTAAACAACAACAGTATTTGAGGATGGTTGGCAAATCATTTATAAAAATAATGAACAGCAGGGGACCAAAATGGCTACCTTGTGGTAGACCTGATAAAACATCTATAAAATTAGAGTAATATCCATCAATTTGCACTACTTGTTTTCTGTCACATAGATATGAATTCAACCATTTGATGAAGTTGTCTCTGAAACCTAACTTCTTCAATTTTCGAAGGAGAAGACCATGGTGTACTCTAGTGGTGCTGGTCTATTTTTTCATTTTAACTGAAAAACTTCTTGTGCCTTCATCGTGTATTGAACCATGACCAGCCGCTTAGTACGCAACGCACTTCGCATCACGCCACCGCGCCCACATGCTCAGATCCAACCTAATGCAGGTTTTTCTGTATTAGGAATTGCATTGAAACGACTAGCGCTTTTATTAGCCACACAAGTTTGTTGTTGTTTATTCGGGTTCTTTCTTATTTTCTCCTTGCTCGTTTATAAGTTTTTGTATGATTACATACTTGCTTTTAAAGCACTTTTTCGTATCAGTTGTTGGGCAAACAAAGTCATTAAATGAAAAAGTGCTTTAAAAGCAAGTATGTAATCATACAAAAACTGAATATAATACTGAAAATAAATCTTTCTCATAAAAAATGTCCCTCCTTATATGAACAACAAAAATGTTGGCTTATAAACGAGTAAGGAGAAAATAAGAAAGAACCCGAATAAACAACAACAAACTTGTGTGGCTAATAAAAGCGCTAGTCGTTTCAATGCAATTGATAAACAGAAAAACCTGCATTAGGTTGGATCTGATCATGTGGGCTCGGTGTGGCGTGATGCGAAGTGCGTCGGCTACTAAGCGGATGGTCATAGTTCAATACACGATGAAGAACAAAGGAATCTGATGATCGACCTTGGCAAGTCGTGAAATAGCTACAATTCCACCCAAAAATAATTGAGAAAAAACGTGGTGGTAGCACGCTCAAGTTGTTTTTGGGCATTCAAAGTCATTAAAGGATACGAAAAAGTGCTTTAAAAGCAAGTATGTAATCATACAAAAATATAAAAGTATATAAAAGATATCTTCCATTCACTAACAAAATAACCAGAAACTATTGATTTATTGAATAGAAGTATTAAAGGTGTGCAAAGTGATAAGGAGCACTTCTTTAAAAAATAGGAGGAACAGAATCATAACAAGCTTTCTTAGATATATCTAAATCATTCAATCCTTCTAATATATCATCTTCAGAAAACTGAGTAAGGGCAAAATCGGTTATTGGAGATAACTCTGAAAAAAGACTGACAGTGTCTGAAACGGAGTCAGAATTATAGCTTGTCTGAAAAAAATCAGCAAAAGGATTACAAGATGATTGAAGGTCAAGCGATTTGATATTTTCGTACTCCATACATTGTGGAAACAAAGAACTTTTCCTTTTAGAGTTAATAAACACCCAGAAGGCCTTTCTGTTTGTTTTGATGTTAGTTTCTTTAGAGCTTATATATGCACGATAAAATAATGAACTTAAAAAAGGAAATTCTCTCCTTACACGACGAAAATTTTCACGGTCATCTAAATTATTTGTTAACTTAGAACGCTTAAATGCTTTATTTTTTGCATTCTCTAAGTTCTTTAATCTTTTATTGAACCACGGAAGCTTGAAAGATTTTTTCTTTCTGAAGACAGGGACGAAAAGTTCAATACCTTCAAAAATTACCTTTTTAAAGTATCATAAATACATTCAAGTGAACTACCAACTAACAATTCATTCCAGTTTACGGCACTATAAAAATTATGTAGTGCAGTGAAATCACCCTTTGCAAAATTATATTCTATTAATTAGTGGAGTCATTGCAAAAACATTATATTCAAATGATAAGCATAAGGCTTTATGATGAAAAGAGTTATTGACATAGGGAAAATCTGCTAACTGTCTACTATTCAAAGTTGACTTGACAGCTATCAGCACTCATCCTCCCAAATTCATCCAAGATAAAAACCGATCTATCTTTTCGACAAACAGTGAAAGAAGAGTCAAAAAGTTCTCATGCCGAGATGTTTGAGTTGAGCCAAATTTCAACTAGAACGATAATGTCGTACTCATGTAAGGTAGAAGATGAATATAATTGATTTGTTTTGTTTCGTAGACCATCAACATTTTGAAAATAAACACGTAATTGTGATAATTTATCGGATGGAATTGGAATATTTATGACGTCTTTATCTCCTCTGGGCGTCTCACTACGTTTTTTGGCAAATTCATAATTTTTTTAATTTGAACACCAACAGGCCACAAGGATGGTTCAAGAGCAGCACTAAATGAAATTGAAGGAATTCCCAATTTGAAGTTGACATAGCGAAAAGTTGATTCATCAACTCCTTTTTTTATTAAGCGAGAACATTGGAAATAGTTTTGTGGTAAGTTCAACTTATCTGCAGCATAAGCTATTATATTTTGAGAAGTTAAACTCTTATACAAGTGAGATAGGTGTAAATAATAAGACGGGGTACTGATGGTAGTACCGGTGAAACATCGGTTCAACGTTATCCTTGAAGAGGGATGAATTCTTTGCTTTTTATTTCGCTCATTCGCATTGTCATTATCTTTCTCGGTATCTGCCACACCATTGTCGTTGGCTTGCACTTGAGGAGAAATTGATGGAAAAATAATTAGATTTATGTTCCAAAATAGTAAATAAGCCTTAAAATTAAAGCTCGTATTTGTTTTGAAATTACTTAAACCGATTACTGGATTCAATGAGCTACCTACATAGGAAGTCGGTTTAATTTTGTAATTTTGACTAGATATTGAAGAAATTTCAAAATTGAGTCTCACTCTTTCCACAGTTTATTAATTGAATTTTCTACAATCGAAGTGAATATTGCAAGGATTAATTTGGTCTTAGGAAACGATAGTAGGAAGTTAAAATATTCCGAATGAAAAATTCTAAGTAGGAATAAGGGTCAAATTCCTTAACACAAATCTTGGGCAAAATATAAACAGCAACTGTCCCAAAACGTAGTTAATTCTTTTATTTTGCGCAAAATCAAATACATTCTTGCAAGTTTGTAAACGAGTAAGGAGAAAATAAGAAAGAACCCGAATAAACAACAACAAACTTGTGTGGCTAATAAAAGCGCTAGTCGTTTCAATGCAATTGATAAACAGAAAAACCTGCATTAGGTTGGATCTGATCATGTGGGCTCGGTGTGGCGTGATGCGAAGTGCGTCGGCTACTAAGCGGATGGTCATAGTTCAATACACGATGAACGAACAAGAAGTTTTTCAATTAAAATGAAAAAGTAGACCAGCACCACCAGAACAAAGAAATCTGATGATCGACCTTGGCAAGTCGTGAAATAGCTATAATTCCACCCAAAAATAATTGAGAAAAAACGTGGTGGTAGCACGTTCAAGTTGTTTTTGGGCATTCAAAGTCATTAAAGGATACGAAAAAGTGCTTTAAAAGCAAGTATGTAATCATACAAAAATATAAAAGTATATAAAAGATATCTTCCATTCACTAACAAAATAACCAGAAACTATTGATTTATTGAATAGAAGTATTAAAGGTGTGCAAAGTGATAAGGAGCACTTCTTTAAAAAAAAAATAGGAGGAACAGAATCATAACAAGCTTTCTTAGATATATCTAAATCATTCAATCCTTCTAATATATCATCTTCAGAAAACTGAGTAAGGGCAAAATCGGTTATTGGAGATAACTCTGAAAAAAGACTGACAGTGTCTGAAACGGAGTCAGAATTATAGCTTGTCTGAAAAAAATCAGCAAAAGGATTACAAGATGATTGAAGGTCAAGCGATTTGATATTTTCGTACTCCATACATTGTGGAAACAAAGAACTTTTCCTTTTAGAGTTAATAAACACCCAGAAGGCCTTTCTGTTTGTTTTGATGTTAGTTTCTGTAGAGCTTATATATGCACGATAAAATAATGAACTTAAAAAAGGAAATTCTCTCCTTACACGACGAAAATTTTCACGGTCATCTAAATTATTTGTTAACTTAGAACGCTTAAATGCTTTATTTTTTGCATTCTCTAAGTTCTTTAATCTTTTATTGAACCACGGAAGCTTGAAAGATTTTTTCTTTCTGAAGACAGGGACGAAAAGTTCAATACCTTCAAAAATTACCTTTTTAAAGTATCATAAATACATTCAAGTGAACTACCAACTAACAATTCATTCCAGTTTACGGCACTATAAAAATTATGTAGTGCAGTGAAATCACCCTTTACAAAATTATATTCTATTAATTAGTGGAGTCATTACAAAAACATTATATTCAAATGATAAGCATAAGGCTTTATGATGAAAAGAGTTATTGACATAGGGAAAATCTGCTAACTGTCTACTATTCAAAGTTGACTTGACAGCTATCAGCACTCATCCTCCCAAATTCATCCAAGATAAAAACCGATCTATCTTTTCGACAAACAGTGAAAGAAGAGTCAAAAAGTTCTCATGCCGAGATGTTTGAGTTGAGCCAAATTTCAACTAGAACGATAATGTCGTACTCATGTAAGGTAGAAGATGAATATAATTGATTTGTTTTGTTTCGTAGACCATCAACATTTTGAAAATAAACACGTAATTGTGATAATTTATCGGATGGAATTGGAATATTTATGACGTCTTTATCTCCTCTGGGCGTCTCACTACGTTTTTTGGCAAATTCATAATTTTTTTAATTTGAACACCAACAGGCCACAAGGATGGTTCAAGAGCAGCACTAAATGAAATTGAAGGAATTCCCAATTTGAAGTTGACATAGCGAAAAGTTGATTCATCAACTCCTTTTTTTATTAAGCGAGAACATTGGAAATAGTTTTGTGGTAAGTTCAACTTATCTGCAGCATAAGCTATTATATTTTGAGAAGTTAAACTCTTATACAAGTGAGATAGGTGTAAATAATAAGACGGGGTACTGATGGTAGTACCGGTGAAACATCGGTTCAACGTTATCCTTGAAGAGGGATGAATTCTTTGCTTTTTATTTCGCTCATTCGCATTGTCATTATCTTTCTCGGTATCTGCCACACCATTGTCGTTGGCTTGCACTTGAGGAGAAATTGATGGAAAAATAATTAGATTTATGTTCCAAAATAGTAAATAAGCCTTAAAATTAAAGCTCGTATTTGTTTTGAAATTACTTAAACCGATTACTGGATTCAATGAGCTACCTACATAGGAAGTCGGTTTAATTTTGTAATTTTGACTAGATATTGAAGAAATTTCAAAATTGAGTCTCACTCTTTCCACAGTTTATTAATTGAATTTTCTACAATCGAAGTGAATATTGCAAGGATTAATTTGGTCTTAGGAAACGATAGTAGGAAGTTAAAATATTCCGAATGAAAAATTCTAAGTAGGAATAAGGGTCAAATTCCTTAACACAAATCTTGGGCAAAATATAAACAGCAACTGTCCCAAAACGTAGTTAATTCTTTTATTTTGCGCAAAATCAAATACATTCTTGCAAGTTTGTAAACGAGTAAGGAGAAAATAAGGAAGAACCCGAATAAACAACAACAAACTTGTGTGGCTAATAAAAGCGCTAGTCGTTTCAATGCAATTGATAAACAGAAAAACCTGCATTAGGTTGGATCTGATCATGTGGGCTCGGTGTGGCGTGATGCGAAGTGCGTCGGCTACTAAGCGGATGGTCATAGTTCAATACACGATGAACGAACAAGAAGTTTTTCAATTAAAATGAAAAAGTAGACCAGCACCACTAGAACAAAGAAATCTGATGATCGACCTTGGCAAGTCGTGAAATAGCTATAATTCCACCCAAAAATAATTGAGAAAAAACGTGGTGGTAGCACGTTCAAGTTGTTTTTGGGCATTCAAAGTCATTAAAGGATACGAAAAAGTGCTTTAAAAGCAAGTATGTAATCATACAAAAATATAAAAGTATATAAGAGATATCTTCCATTCACTAACAAAATAACCAGAAACTATTGATTTATTGAATAGAAGTATTAAAGGTGTGCAAAGTGATAAGGAGCACTTCTTTAAAAAAAATAGGAGGAACAGAATCATAACAAGCTTTCTTAGATATATCTAAATCATTCAATCCTTCTAATATATCATCTTCAGAAAACTGAGTAAGGGCAAAATCGGTTATTGGAGATAACTCTGAAAAAAGACTGACAGTGTCTGAAACGGAGTCAGAATTATAGCTTGTCTGAAAAAAATCAGCAAAAGGATTGCAAGATGATTGAAGGTCAAGCGATTTGATATTTTCGTACTCCATACATTGTGGAAACAAAGAACTTTTCCTTTTAGAGTTAATAAACACCCAGAAGGCCTTTCTGTTTGTTTTGATGTTAGTTTCTGTAGAGCTTATATATGCACGATAAAATAATGAACTTAAAAAAGGAAATTCTCTCCTTACACGACGAAAATTTTCACGGTCATCTAAATTATTTGTTAACTTAGAACGTAAGGAGAAAATAAGAAAGAACCCGAATAAACAACAACAAACTTGTGTGGATAATAAAAGCGCTAGTCGTTTCAATGCAATTGATAAACAGAAAAACCTGCATTAGGTTGGATCTGATCATGCGGGCTCGGTGTGGCGTGATGCGAAGTGCGTCGGCTACTAAGCGGCTGGTCATAGTTCAATACACGATGAAGGGACAAGAAGTTTTTCAATTAAAATGAAAAAGTAGACCAGCACCACTAGAACAAAGGAATCTGATGATCGACCTTGGCAAGTCGTGAAATAGCTATAATTCCACCCAAAAATAATTGAGAAAAAACGTGGTGGTAGCACGCTCAAGTTGTTTTTGGGCATTCAAAGTCATTAAAGGATACCAAAAAGTGCTTTAAAAGCAAGTATGTAATCATACAAAAATATAAAAGTATATAAAAGATATCTTCCATTCACTAACAAAATAACCAGAAACTATTGATTTATTGAATAGAAGTATTAAAGCTGTGCAAAGTGATAAGGAGCACTTCTTTAAAAAAATAGGAGGTACAGAATCATAACAAGCTTTCTTAGATATATCTAAATCATTCAATCCTTCTAATATATCATCTTCAGAAAACTGAGTAAGGGCAAAATCGGTTATTGGAGATAACTCTGAAAAAAGACTGACAGTGTCTGAAACGGAGTCAGAATTATAGCTTGTCTGAAAAAAATCAGCAAAAGGATTACAAGATGATTGAAGGTCAAGCGATTTGATATTTTCGTACTCCATACATTGTGGAAACAAAGAACTTTTCCTTTTAGAGTTAATAAACACCCAGAAGGCCTTTCTGTTTGTTTTGATGTTAGTTTCTGTAGAGCTTATATATGCACGATAAAATAATGAACTTAAAAAAGGAAATTCTCTCCTTACACGACGAAAATTTTCACGGTCATCTAAATTATTTGTTAACTTAGAACGCTTAAATGCTTTATTTTTTGCATTCTCTAAGTTCTTTAATCTTTTATTGAACCACGGAAGCTTGAAAGATTTTTTCTTTCTGAAGACAGGGACGAAAAGTTCAATACCTTCAAAAATTACCTTTTTAAAGTATCATAAATACATTCAAGTGAACTACCAACTAACAATTCATTCCAGTTTACGGCACTATAAAAATTATGTAGTGCAGTGAAATCACCCTTTGCAAAATTATATTCTATTAATTAGTGGAGTCATTGCAAAAACATTATATTGAAATGATAAGCATAAGGCTTTATGATGAAAAGAGTTATTGACATAGGGAAAATCTGCTAACTGTCTACTATTCAAAGTTGACTTGACAGCTATCAGCACTCATCCTCCCAAATTCATCCAAGATAAAAACCGATCTATCTTTTCGACAAACAGTGAAAGAAGAGTCAAAAAGTTCTCATGCCGAGATGTTTGAGTTGAGCCAAATTTCAACTAGAACGATAATGTCGTACTCATGTAAGGTAGAAGATGAATATAATTGATTTGTTTTGTTTCGTAGACCATCAACATTTTGAAAATAAACACGTAATTGTGATAATTTATCGGATGGAATTGGAATATTTATGACGTCTTTATCTCCTCTGGGCGTCTCACTACGTTTTTTGGCAAATTCATAATTTTTTTAATTTGAACACCAACAGGCCACAAGGATGGTTCAAGAGCAGCACTAAATGAAATTGAAGGAATTCCCAATTTGAAGTTGACATAGCGAAAAGTTGATTCATCAACTCCTTTTTTTATTAAGCGAGAACATTGGAAATAGTTTTGTGGTAAGTTCAACTTATCTGCAGCATAAGCTATTATATTTTGAGAAGTTAAACTCTTATACAAGTGAGATAGGTGTAAATAATAAGACAAGGTACTGATGGTAATACCGGTGAAACATCGGTTCAACGTTATCCTTGAAGAGGGATGAATTCTTTGCTTTTTATTTCGCTCATTCGCATTGTCATTATCTTTCTCGGTATCTGCCACACCATTGTCGTTGGCTTGCACTTGAGGAGAAATTGATGGAAAAATAATTAGATTTATGTTCCAAAATAGTAAATAAGCCTTAAAATTAAAGCTCGTATTTGTTTTGAAATTACTTAAACCGATTACTGGATTCAATGAGCTACCTACATAGGAAGTCGGTTTAATTTTGTAATTTTGACTAGATATTGAAGAAATTTCAAAATTGAGTCTCACTCTTTCCACAGTTTATTAATTGAATTTTCTACAATCGAAGTGAATATTGCAAGGATTAATTTGGTCTTAGGAAACGATAGTAGGAAGTTAAAATATTCCGAATGAAAAATTCTAAGTAGGAATAAGGGTCAAATTCCTTAACACAAATCTTGGGCAAAATATACTCAGCAACTGTCCCAAAACGTAGTTAATTCTTTTATTTTGCGCAAAATCAAATACATTCTTGCAAGTTTGTAATTTATGTTGCGTGAGTATCAGCCCTATTAATAAAAAAATGTTAAGTCCATCGCTGGTACATGCCTTTACTAAGCCAAGGAATTAAAGTTAGTCTATTGACTAAAATTTTCAATTAATAAATCAAATAAAATAGAAAATCCACGAACAAAATCCACAACAGTAAGTATCAACTCAATTTATTTTTATTCTATGTTCCTGTAAATTTTGTTCTTAATGTCAATCCTTAGTCCTTCACTAAACCACCGCCTTCGATGGTCTAGCCAACGACTAAGCTTGTAAATATATATTTGTTACTTAGTTGGGCTTGAATGATCATTAAAATGGATGCTATTAATGAAAAACAAATTCATCTTTGTTGACCCTACGTTCAAAAGATCAGTGATATGTGATACAAATTGAAAGTAATTTTAATTTTCTTATATTATTTTTTCATTAATTGCATCCATTTTAATGATCATTCAAGCCCAACTAACTACCAAATATAATTATTTATTACATGATCAAATAACATAAGACATAAGTTTTTAAATGTCAAATGGGGGGTGGCCCTGGCCCGATAGTTGTGTGCTCGCCTGTCAACCTAGTGGTTGCAGGTTCGATTCCTGCCGTTGTCTATGTCTTCTTATATTCCATTAAAAAAAACCAATTCTCAAAATTGTCATAAAATAAATTGCTGCTTTGCTTATTACATGCTGTTAAGCATAACACTAACAACATGTGATTGAGTAAACTGGCATACCCATAAAGTATGACAACGAAATAAATAAAATAATGCGAATTATAAGGGACATAAATAAATAAGACACGGTAATTCTCTCTGCATTAGTTCAGCCGCCATCGCTGGAGATAAATCTGAGACAACAACCAGCTCTAGTCTCAGAACATCGCGACACACATCTTTCCTATCCTTCTTTCTCTTCTTCACCGGATGCCCGCGCTGTGTTAAGAAAAACATATAAAAGGTATTCATAATCCCTTAGAGCGCGTGCGAAGTTATAAACAAAAAAAAAATAGCAGAAATTCTGTTTTATTTATAACATTTCGCACTAAGTCTACGAAATAAGTCCTAAGCCTTCCCTAGTCCATGTTTATTAATTTGGGTACTTAAATTTTGCTCAGTGTTGTTCCTCTACGTGTCGACTTTAATTGTCAACATTTCAACGTACAACGGCCAATTATGTAGACAATGTGACAACAATGTAGACAAAATCGTCGACTAACTACTCCCACCGTCAGTTGATTTTAATATTCACTATGTCTAAGGTTTGCGCAAAATGCGATCAAAGTATAAAACGGTCTAAAGAAGTAAAATACGTTAAGTGCGATTATTATTGCGGTCGTTTTTTCCACAAAAATTGTGTCGAGATAAGTGATAATGATTTTGATATAATTTCTGAAAAAAGATTATTCTGGAAATATAATTCTTGTCCGAGTTTTAATCTTTCTTTTCAGTTTCAATGAACTTGATATGACTGTAAATGATCTTAGAAAAGATTTCACTTTATTTAAAATGTCTCAGTTGAATTCCTCACCCCGCAAATAAGCAAAAAAAAAAATAAAGTCGAACTCTCTGTCTAGTCAAAACGACAATAACAATGACTAAATCTGCGAAAGTGGTGACCTGCCTGGTGAAAAAATCAATTTAAATGATAAGCTTGAAGTTGAATTTAATAATTTTCCCAGTCATTCAGTTCAAATAATTCTAAGAATTCCGAGTTTGTTATTGTTGCGACCAAAAAAAAAAAAAACTCAAACAAAAAAGGGAAGCGGAAATAATCGAAAATAATAATTTTTCCGGACCTTCGATTCAAAATAGCTTAAATAATTCCGAGTTTGCTGAGAGTAAAACAAAAAAGAAACAAAAAAGAGTACCCAAAATAATCGGCACCAATCCGTCAACAAATCTTAGTGCTATACCCAAAATCAAATGGCTTCATTTGTCTCATTTCACTAACACAACTACTCCCGAAGGCATTGTGAAATTCATACCTGAAAAAACAACCCAGCAAACATTTAAATTCAGAAATGAACGATAATTAATTCATAAAAGTGAAGAAACCGGCCGAAAAAGAATTCACTTTTGATGCAATTTGAATCCTTTTACCTGGGCACTTAGACACCAATTTGAATCATTATAATGATTAATTTATGATCTGAAAATTCGTCATTTAAATAAGCGTATATAAGAGCTCCATATATTCATTTAAATGATTAATGCCTGAATCTTGTCTAAATCGTAAAAATAATTCCAATAAAATTCAATTAAGCGAAGGTTTTCTAAGTATATACCTTCACTTTAATTAATCGTACAGGAATCATTTTTGCGATTCAGAAAAGGTTCAGGGATTAATCATTTACAGGAATATATGGAACGGTTATATACTTTCATTTGATTGCAGAATTTTCAGATCACAAATGAATCATTAAAATGATTCAAATCTGTGTCTAAGAGTCCAGGTAAAAGGATTCAAATTGCATCATAAGTGAATTCATTATTTCTGATTCATTTATGATTGAATATTTCATCGGTGAGCCTCTGGAACATTTTTTGATTTGCCTCTTTTTTGGCTTTTATAGCTTCTAGGACTTCTTAATTGTTACACGATGCTATAATTAAGGAAAAGATTTTTATATTTCTAAGAAAATTTAACACCATTTTTTACATACCTTTATGTTTTATCATTTGCTTTTTTATATATATTTTTTGTTGTAAGTAGGTACCCATTTACTATTAAAACACAAGCTGATGGTTATATACCTATCTAAACCGAATTTTCGAAAAACTTTTCCGAACTGATAATCGACTATGCAAACGAAACTTTTGTCATTACAATAACCCCCTTGGTAAAAAGAAAAATAAAAAGATGAACAAAAAGGATCTCCATGAAGGATCCAACAACAAAATCTGAGTGTTGTTTTTTTTTTACACAGAATACCTACCTCTTTGTGTCTCTCTGGTAAGAATTTGTAGCATCTTTGTATATATTCATAATTCATTCAAAAAACTGAAGGTTTTCTGAATATTATTCTTCATTTTTGGTGATTAGAATCTGAACCTTCAGATAAATGTTTGCTGGGAAACCTTCCTGCTAATTCATTTAAATGTTTGTTGCTGACAAAAAAAGATGCAAATATTTCGGATCTAAAATTTGTTACATTTAAACTGGGTGTGTCACATGAACATTTATCAACAGTGATGGATTCTTCGATCTGGCCAATACATGTTCAAGTAAGATATTTTTTAACTCTGGACAAAAAAGAGAAAATGGCAACTATAACTCCCACGCCTCCGTCTGTTATGACCGAGACCTAATATCCCAATCATCACCTTCACCATCATCGTCATCATCATTACCTTCACCATTTTCGTCATTATCGCTGTCTATCACCACACCAGTCCTAATAAAATCGACTCTCCCTGCATCGTCTTGCACACCATCGCCACAATCGTCGCCGTTGCCACAGGCACCACCACAGCCATCACCACCTGCCTCATCATCGTCATCAACAGTAACCTCTCATTTGACTTCTCATTCCGATTCACATAATTTCATTGGTTATTATCAAAACATTGGTGGATTGCGCACAAAAATGCAACAATTGCTGCTCTCCTAATCCTCCGAGCAATATGATTTCGTAGCGTTCAGTGAGAGAAGGCTGACTGAAAATCACAACAATGCATATATGTTTAATTGTCATCAATACTTTGTGTTTCCTAAAGACAGATGTTCACTATCCCCCTTCAAGCAAAAACAGAGACCCGAATTTCTCGGTTCACTTTGGAATCACTTTGGAATCCAACAAAACTGAGTGTCTCACGCATATTAACACATTTTCTGTGTACGCATGCAAAAAGGAGAACTAGAATCGAAATTATTTTTTTATGGACCAAGAAATAGAGAGAGCAGTCGATATTCGAGAGGGGAGTATTTTTATGGACTAGAAATCAAGATACATGGAGAGACACAGTTATTGTTTTTCTTCAATTTTGCAGAGTAAAGCCTAGTACGCTGCTGATGCGAAACGAAATTTTTCGGTGGTCTCCACTAGGAGAGCGAAATGCTAACGAAAACCATAGCGGAAAAATATTTGCGGAGAGTTCTGTAAGCTGTCAAAAACAAATGACAAGTTGTAAAAAAAAAAGTAATTTTGTCACCAAATTATTTTTAGATGGAAAATTTTTTGTCGCCAAATTACTTTTAGATGTAATTTTCTTGAAATAATTCTTGGATTTAAAAATTGTTCTTGTTACACATAGAGGATTTAAAATAAAACTCAGAACCGTTTAAATGATGGAAATTAAGCAAATACTTTCGGACTTATTAACTGGTTTATCTGCCGATTTGATGAAATTTCTATCAAAAACCAGACACTAGAGAAAACACAAAGCCAAAGAAAAATTACATTACATTACATTACATTACATATTATACTACTCCGTAGATAAATCTACGAAGTAGAGACACTGAAGCACTGGCAACGAAGACCATTGGCTTTAAACATCACATACATTAATACAACAAAGAGAGACAGAGAAAGGAAGAACACACAACAGAAGAAACACATGTCAACAGCACGTGGTTGGCTTCAGACGGTCCCCCATCTTAGTACTAACCACGCGCAACGATGCTTGATTTCGCTGATCTATGGGAAGCGATGCTTTCATCGGAGCCAAGGCCGTTGAGCATTACATTACAAGAGCTTGACTTTTTTTTTTATAAAAAAAATGAAATGTCAAAATTTCGCAAGCAATTAATGTGCAGGTCAATTAAATTGAGAACGAAAAGAGTGGAGAATTGTACTAAGAAATCTACTACAGCTATCCACTAAAATTACACATTTCGTCGTTCAGCAGCGTACTGGAAAACGAAAAGTAGAACGAAATTTTTCGTTCATGATTTCGTCGTGTCATTTTTGTATGGGATTTTTCGTTTCGCATCAGCAGCGTACTAGGCTTAAACAAGCAACAAGGAAATGCTTATCTCAAGGAAAACTAAAATACATAATAACAAACTTAATAGTTTATAAAATAATATTTTAAAATAAAAATACGGAATTAATATCAAATAAACAAAGAAGTGTTTAATATGTGTAAAAGAGCATAGGTACATGTTTCTTATTAGATTAGTTCATTTTTTTGGGCCCGTTTTGGATTTCATTTAGGTTCCGTTCTCGCTGAATAGGGTGAAATAGAAAACTCGCTCTCTCACAATACATTCCCATAATGGCTCGGTGGTGATTCTAATTTCCATACTAATTTGATCCGATTTGGAATCGTGTCGGATTCGTTTTAGGGTACATTTATGAAGTGGTATCGGATCTAAAACGGAGTCGCTGGCTTGAAGGGACGCATGTAAAAAGTAGAACTAGAATCAAGACTATTTTTTTATGGGCCGAGAAATAGAGAGAGAAAGTCGATATTCGCGTGGGTAGTATTTTTATGGACTAGAAATCAAGACACATGGAGAGACACAGTTATTGTTTTTTTTTTCAAGAAGGGCCCCCTTTAAGCAAAAACACGGACCCGAATTTGTCGGTTCACTTTGGAATCACTTTGGAATCCAACAAAACTGAGTGTCTCACGCATATTAACACATTTTCTGTGTACGCATGCAAAAAGGAGAACTAGAATCGAATTTATTTTTTTATGGACCAAGAAATAGAGAGAGCAGTCGATATTAGAGAGGGGAGTATTTTTATGGACTAGAAATCACATGGAGAGACACAGTTATTGTTTTTCTTCAATTTTGCAGAGTAAACAAGCAACAAGGAAATTTTTATCTTCAAGGAAAACCAAAATACATAATAACAAACATAAATAGTTTATAAAATAATATTTTAAAATAAAAAAACGGAATTATTATCAAATAAACAAAGAAGTGTTTAATATGTGTAAAAGAGCATAGGTACATGTTTCTTATTAGATTAGTTCATATTTTTGGGCCCGTTTTGGATTCCATTTAGGTTCCGTTCTCGCTGAGTAGGGTGAAATAGAAAACTCTCTCTCTCACAATACATTCCCATAATGGCTCCGTGGTGAATCTAATTTCCATACTAGGTTGATCCGATTTGGAATCGTTTCGGATTCGTTTTAGGGTTCATTTATGAAGTGGTATCGGATCTAAAACGGAGTCGCTTGCTTGAAGGGACGCATGTAAAAAGGAGAACTAGAATCGAGACTATTTTTTTATGGGCCGAGAAATAGAGAGAGAAAGTCGATATTATTTATGGACTAGAAATCAAGACACATGGAAAGACACAATTATTGTTTTTTTTTCAATTTTTCAAGCAACATGCAAGTTTTTATCTTCAAGGAAAACCAAAATACATATTAACAAACATAAATAGTTTATAAAATAATATTTTAAAATGGAAAAACGGGATTATTATCAAATAAACAAAGAAGTGTTTAATATGTGTAAAGAGCATATATGTTGGTACATAGTTCTTATTAGATTAGTTCATTTTTTTTTTTATCCGTTTTGGATTCCACTTAGGTTCCGTTCTCGCTGAGTATGGTGAAATAGAAAACTCTCTCGCAACACATTCACATAATGGCTCCGTGGTGATTCTAATAACCATTCTAATTTGATCCGATTTGGAATCGATTCGGATCCGTTTTTGGGTTTATTTATTAAGTGGTATCTGATCTAAAAGTGCGCTCTTTATATGCTTTTATTCTTTTATCATTGCCAACATCAATTAATTCATCTTTTGACATTGATCAAATTATTATCAAGGTATCCTAAAAATGTAACAAAGATATTTTTTTAATTTTGAGTTATATTCCGCCTAAAAGCCACATAGATTTATATAAAGAACATATAAACAACTGTATTCATCATATTTCTAAGCTTAAAAGTAATCAGCATGTCATTTTAGTAGGTTATTTTAACTTATCGAATATAAATTGGGTGTTTGACTCTGATGAAGGTATTCTTGTTCCATTTAATGTAAATAATGAGTGTGATTCTTTATTTATTGATTCACTATCAACAGTTAATTTGGTTCAAATAAACAATTGTAAAAATAATTTAGATAAAACTTTCGATTTATTATTTGTTGATAAAGATTTAAATTTTAAATAAATTTTTATATAAAAATATTTACTCTATGGAATCCAAGTTAAAAGACAGCAGTAGATGTTTTCGGAGTTTCATTAAAGATTTTAAGAAATCTAATGGGTTTCCTAAAAGTATGCAATATTTAGGTTCAACTCTAACAAGCTTAACAAATATTTGTGATGCATTTGCTAATTTTTTTAAATCTAATTATATAGATTCTAAAAATGTAATACACACTTCATTTAGTCAGTCCGTGAATATTTTAAGTGTAGGAAATTTAAGTATTACCATATGGCGCTATCTGGTCTAAGTGAAGACAATAAATCAGGTCCGGATGGTATTCCGCCTATTATATTAAAAAAATGTTCCACTGCTCTCTCTAGAGTTTTGTGTTTCATATTCAGTTCATTAACATATGGTGCATTTCTACCAGAGTAGAAAACGTCCTTCGTTACTCCTATTCACAAATGTGGTCCAAAACAGGAAATATCAAACAACCGCCCCATCAGTAAATTGTCCGCAGTACCTAAAGTATTTGAAAAAATTGTTTGTAATAAATTAAAGTTTTTATTAAAAGAAACCATATCCTCTTATCAACACGGTTTTGTATCTGGTAGATCAACTTCCACAAACCTAACAATTTTCACGAATTGCATTCTCAATGCATTAGAAAGAGGTTACGTTATTTACACAGACTTTACAAAAGTGTTTGATAGGGTGCATCATAAAATATTAATACAAAAATTAGAGGAAATAGGTTTTCACTCAAATATGCCTAAATGGTTGACGGGCTATATTATCGGACGTAGTCAGCATGTTTGTATAGATTCGATTATCTCTAATCCCTTTTCAGTAACTTCTGGAGTTCCGCAAGGGAGTCATTTATGAACAATGCTGTTCCTTATTTTTATTAATGAACTGCCTGATGTCCTTTCAAACTCAATGCGTCTTATGTTTGCGGATGATCTGAAATTTTTTAGATGTATAAAAAGTATAACAGACTGCGAGTTTCTGCAAAATGGTATCACCAATCTCACTTAATGGTGCAAAACAAATCAATTAGCCCTAAATATAAGTAAATGTCAATGTTTTTCGTTTTCCCGTCGTTTGTTACCTATCGTTTACGATTATAGCATTCAAAATAATATTCTTGAAAGAGTTTCAGTAAAAAAAGATCTTGGAATAATTTTTGATTTGAAACTTAACTTTGTACATCATATAGAATTCATGGTGAATAAAGCCAACTCTATGCTTGGTTTTATTGCACGTAATTCTTTTGGTTTAAGGGACCCTTACACAATAAAAAAGCCCTTTATGTTGCTTATGTTAGATCGATCCTGGAATATTACTGCGTAGTATGGAATCCTCAGTACAATGTTCATATTACAAGAATAGAAAAAGTCCAAAAAAAATTTAAAAGATTTATAATTAAGGAAATAAGTTGGAACATTGATATGCCTTCTTACAATGCAAGATGTCTGCTTATTGGCATTCAGACATTAGAAAACCACCCTAAGATGTTTGCTATAGTTTTTATCGAAGATATTTCATCATATCATATTGATTTCGCTTTTCTGTTATCACTAATAGATTTATACGCTCCTTCTCGAGAGCTGAGAATTTGTACACTATTCCGAGAAAATATTCATAGAGTAAACTACGCGTATAATGAACCGATAACTCGCAGTCTTAGGGAAATTAATAATGTATCAAATAATATTGACAACTTCTGCAGTCGCTTTTTGATCCAAACAATCCGAACAATTCGAAGTGGAAATAGGAATGACGCAAGGATGTTATCTGAGTTCTTTATTATTTGCTCTATTTATAGATGACTTAGAAGAGATATTGAAGGGTGGAGCACGTGTTTCAGCGGATCTTTTAATCAAGGTACTAATGTTCGCCGATGATATTGTGATGCTAGCGGGGTCGCCTGGTAGTCTCCAATTGATGATCAATAGATTGTTCGAGTACTGGAACAAATGGAGGCTCCAGGTGAAGTCTAAAGTCATGAAACGCCCGCAGTGAAACCTGGAAATTTGGAGCTCAAAACATCGAAGTCGTAAATGAATACAACTGCCTTGGTATGCAGATATCTAGAAACCTGAACTGGCAAAATCATATGATTGATAAGTTGGCCAAATCGAAGCATCCATTAAACGCAACATGGGGGAATGTGGTTCACTGTAAAGATGTTCACTACGAATCCAAATATCGTATTTTTGAAACCACAGCGAAAGCGATCATGTGTTATGCAGCTCAAGTTTGGGGCCATAAAGAGTTCGATGAAGTTGAGCAGCTTCTGCGCTATTTCTTAAAAAGAAGCTTTAAACTACTAATAGTACTGCGAATCACAAACTAATGCTAGAGACAGGTCTACCATCTTTATTTATTTCAACTCTGAAAATACAGATAGGCTATATTTTAAAGACTATAGCAATGGATGATAGGAGACTACCAAAGAAAATTACGATGCTTGTGATTCAAAAACAAATATCATGGTTCGAGTCATGGAGAGATCTAGCAGAGTACTGTGGACATTCACTATTACTCCGAAGCGATAGGATGGAAACGTGGAAAAGCGAACTCTATAGCATCATATCGTTAGTGGACGAAAGACAGAGAGAGGATTATACTATGAAAGCCAGAAGTTCATTACACAGGGACATATATTCAAGGCTAAACTATAACCTGTTACGAAATAACTACTTCAGGGCGGAATATCCAACCGATCTCATGTCAATGGTTTTAAAAGCAAGAGGGGAGATACTTCCCCTGAACTATGTTCCTCATAGGAGTGATTTGGAAGAAATGTGTGGATTATGTAACACTAGAGAACGCGAAAACGTGTTCCATTTCGTGGGAAGATGTCCTGTTTTGGTGGAAACCAGAAGGAGTACACTTGGAAAAAACTACCTCAGTGAAGAGGAAGTCATAGATGTTTTAAACGGAGTTTTAGACTAAGAATCCCTTTACAACTACCCCAAGCTAGCAATTAACTACAGAAAACGGATCTTAGAAGAACTTTTTTAATTTTATGTTTCAATTCTGTATATTAAACAAAATTAATTAATTAAGTATTAATCATTGTCAACTGACAGACGGCGTAAGCCATGTTTAAAAAATGAATGATACGCTAAACTTTTTTAATTTGTGTGAAATAAAATCATTTGGAACCAACCAACTAATATTGATTTTAATTTTCATTTGAGTAGACACTCATTCAAAAATATGTTAAATTTGTACTTTTTAATAAATTAATGTAGGATTATTATAACTATGGACCTATATATAATATTTGTATGTCTCTATGTTTTAACTCATTTGTCTATTTGAGATTGTAAACTCTCATTGATGTAAATAAATACATAAAATAAAATAAAATATGTCGACAATGTAAACAATAACTTTGATATCTTAAATCTCAAAAATAAAATAATTTCAAAAAGTTTTTGCTGCAACGATTTTAATATTTCCGTAAAAAAATAAGTTTCAAGCAATAACTTAAATATTTTCTTTAAAAATAAATCTTTAAGACGCGTGGCTCCTATTAAGATGTATTATTGTATTATTTTATTACTTATTAATCTAGCTAACAAAATACATTTTTGCATATTCATTAAATAAATTAATAATTTTGAATAAATGATAATAGTGTGTAGCATTTATAAAATCAAATTTAATTGTGTGTCTTGCCGAACTTAAAAGAAAGCCTTTGAAATGTTAAGCTATCTCTTGGTGAAAACCAATAGTAAATACTCAGCTCTTTGCACAGTGTGCAACAAAACTCAGCAAAATACTGCTGAAAACCGTCTTCGGAGGCACATAAATAATGGAAAATGTTTTTATAATCTAAATATTGATTCCAAAACTACCTCAAACAAGGACATTTGAATCGGATGATGTCTCAATGGTATTTTACGATATTTAATATTTAAAGGCCATGCTATTCAACCATTTTATTAGAGGAAAACCAATAGGGCAACATTTCAAACATTTAAACCCTACTCTAAATGAGTTTTAAAACTGGAGTCGACTCTAAAAATGAGTTTTAAAATGATATATTTTAACGTTAAAAATTGCTTTCTGAATAAGATCATTATAAAATTTTTCAAGATTTTGAGCTTTTTAGAAGCTTTGAGCCAGAAATATATAAAGTTCGAGCAAACCCGTTCGAAGAACTTGAGGACCTTGAATGTTATTCAAGATATGGATTTGAAAAAAACAACGTTCGATTTTTAATTGAAAAATGTAGGAACGTGAAAGCCGATTGGTAAATTCCAATTGGTGAACAATTTGTTTCTTTATCTGAAACAAATTATATATCAAAATCTTTTTCTGAAATTTTCAAAAACTTACTTGAGCTTATATAAATGTATGAGTTCTTGTGCTTATGTATAATTTTCGTTCTGTTTCATTATGTCAAAATAAGGTGTGTTCACCATAAGATTGATTAACGTAGCCCTAAAGATCTACTTTAATTAGGCGAGTTTTTTAGTGTGCTTAAAATTGAAACAAAGTTAGACAAGGGCTGGCAACTAGACGAATGCTTTAATTAGAGTTGCGGGCTAATTCTCTAAACGAGGATTGTTTAAAATTTTGCGCCAATATTTTTGCAAAAAATATGGAAATCGGACCAACATAAATTAACAACTCCAAATTATGGGAGAAATTTGTCAGTTACCGATTTAATTACTTAGCCACATTTGCAAGGTTTACTGAATTTTGTTGAATTTTATTACTAAATTCCTCAAAGTTTAAAAGTTTTTTTGAAACTTGACCAGTAGCAACCCAATTAAGTGATTCAGTGCACCTATCAAATTTTAGTAAGTATAGATTTCTCCCCTAATTGAAAGTCTTTCGATATCTCTAATTAAAATATTTGAAACTTTTATTAACGTAGGACTAGGTATACGTTTATAAGTAAGTAAGTAAGGAATTCATTTATTGTTTCGTTTTCGTTTTTGATATAATGTTTATAATTTTTGATGAATTTTATAGCTATGGCATTGCCGTCAGCTCGGTTAGCAAATTAAGTACAAACATTAATACTGATTTTTTTCTTTTTTTTAATAAATATTTAAACAAATTCGGTAAGAAGTAACATCCTATATTTATAAATTACTTTCAAAAAAGAATAGAGTCTTTTCCAATCGGAATCATTTAGCACTGAAATAGTTTCGTGGAGCGTCATAGTTTCCTTTCCAACGAATGTTTTTCTGTGGGAAGCAAAAATGGGACATATACCTATGATGTGAAAACAGTCCTCTTTGGCTTTCAAATTACATAACGTGCAAAATCGGTTAAAACTGTTGTTGTAAGGAGATCCGTTTAGCGGAAGAACTTCACATCTTGTTTTAAATATTAAAGATATTTCCCTGTAATTAAGTGAATCATTAAAGTAGTTTGATTGCATAAGGTTAAGTTCCAGTTGTGAGTAAAGTAGTCTGCTATCTGATTCTCGAGCTTGTATTATAAACCCATCGCGTTCAGAATTTTCGTGCGCTTGTATTATTTTGTAAAGCTGTTCTTTTACATGACTCAAATTTTGTGAATTTAACGATACTACTTCACCACAATTGTTTCCCAGATGTTTCCATTTTGACACCCACCAGTCCTCGTTTCTTAGCTCATATAGTGCCATTCGTTTAGTCAGTCGGTCATTACGATGAGACAACACCTTGACAATGTAGTCTGCCTGCGATTTCAGAGTGCCAGTAAAAATTTTGGGTAGCCCAGTTTCCAGATATAAAGCATAATTCGGTGTGTTTAAAGGTAAATTAAAAAGTTTCTTCAAAAAGCATCTGTGAAATTTTTCCATCGACTCGTATTCGTTAATTCCCCATACTTGGGCAGCATAGCAAAGTGAACTCCTAACAGCAGCATCAAATATCCTGTATTTCGCTGAAAGTATTATGCGTTGATTCGAAAAGATATTTCTCCAAGATAGATTTAACAGACTTTGTGTAGTTTTAGCTTTGATGGTTATATGATTGTTGAAATCTATAGTTTTATTAAGAATTACTCCAAGGTACTTATACTCAGAAGCTACCTTTAAAAGATTTCCATTGTAGTACCAATTATATGTTGATTGATACCGGGCAGATCTTGAGAATACCATTACTTTTGATTTATCTGCGTTAATGGTAAGTCCCCATTTTCTGCAGTGCAGTAATCCGCGAGACGATTAATCATTAGCTGGAGATTGACTGGAGTCTCAGAAAGTATCACTAAGTCATCAGCATATAAAAGGACATTTATGGTCAAATCAGCAATCCGAATACCTCCAGGTAGGTAAGATTCAACATCATTTATAAAAAGGGCGAATAGAAGTGCACTTAATAGGCATCCTTGCTTAACACCAGAATCTGTTTCAAACCATTCTGAATAAATTGATCCATCCCACACAGCAGCTTTTGATTCTACATACATCTTCTTTACTACACGGATGAACTTGGAGGATATGCCTAGTTGTGAGAGCTTGTAGAAGAGTGCATTTCGATTCACAAGATCAAAAGCAGACTTAAAGTCTACGAAAAATGCATAGACTTTCTTGTTCCTCGCTTGAAATGCTTTCACGATGGAGGTTAGTACGAAGATATGGTCAATGGTTGAAAAATTTTTCCTGAAGCCAGCTTGGAATTGGGTCAATGTATCGTTATATTCCACCCAAGTCTCCAATCTGTTAACAAGTACTCCACAGAACAATTTTGCGATGACATTCATAAACGATATGCCTCTATAATTGTCTACATTGTTGATGTCTCCTTTTTTGTGAATAGGGAATATAACAGACTTTTTAAATGATGTAGGAATTTCTTCTTTTGAAAACACTTCATTGAAAAAGGATGTAAGGTGACATATAAAGGTTGGTGTGGCGTTCTTGAAATATTCGTATGGAATCCCATCTTCTCCTGGAGCTTTTCCATCTTTTGCCTTGACGACAACAAGCTGTACTTCAGCTACAGTGATTTCAATATCCAATATATTGTCAACGAAAAAAGGTTCTGCATAAGAAAATACAAGGTCTGCTTTATTTCTTAAAATATTTTTGAAGTGAGTTGAAAGTTCGTTAGCAGATACTCCTGGTCCTATTGTAAAATTCGATCCAATTATTTCTTTTGTCACCTTCCAAAGTTCTCTTGAATCTCTTGTTTTACCAAGTTTATCGGCTAGATGGTTTTCGAATTCAGTTTTCTTCCTGAAACACAGATTTTTGTATCTTTTATTTGCTATGTTGTACCAATTTTTCAAGTTTTGACAGTTTGAGTTCCGGAGTGCATTTAGAAGGACAAAGGACTTCTTTCTAGCTTTCATACATTCTTTGTCAAACCATTTTTGTTTAAAAGCCTTACGAAATTTTGAGGTTACACTTGTTACAGAGTTTCTTATACAAGAAACAAATTGATTTGCACGTTCATCCGCTGAATTAGTCCTCTCATTCAGTCTCTCAAGATGTATATCAAGCCTGTTTTGGTATGCCAATAAGTCATCCTGTTTCCATTTGAGCCTCGGAATCAGCCGAAGATTTCTTTGAAATGGTGTTATTTCTTCTGACCATTCAACAACAATTGGCATGTGGTCTGAGTAGTTCTTACTTTGTACTTCGATTTTTGTTATAAGCTCAATCCATTCACTATTTGCAGCGCAATAATCAATCACAGATTTTCCTTGACCTCCTATAAACGTATACTGACCTTCAGTGTCTCCGTTAGTACAACCGTTCAAAATTATACAGTCATACATCTGCAAGACTTCAAGAAGGTTGGTACCATTTTGATTGCATACATTGTCCTTGGAATTTCTGTTGTTGCGGTTTATTGAAGGGTTGTTTGAGTTTTGGATTGTAGTTACCTGGAAGTTGTTGGTTCTTGCGTTGAAATCACCTATTATAAGAACACTTTTATTTGACAATTGTAACATGATGTTGTTAAACCGCTCGTAGTCTGCTGTCCACTTATTACAATTGATATAAATGGAAGAATGTACATATTATTTTTGTGTAAAATTTTACAACAGTAACATCATCCAATTGTTCAAAAGTGTACATTTTTAGTAAAGATGTTTTTATACCATACAGTGTTCAGCCGCTTGCACGTCCTTTTGTATGTGTTTTAACTGCCGCATTTGAAACTAATTTAAATCCATTAAAATATTTTAAAAATTTACTTAGATTTTCACTTGTAACATGTGTTTCGTAAAGAAAAAATATATCAAAATCATTAACATAGTTAAAAAAAATCTATAAATAAAAGTTTATTATTTAGCCCTGACACATTATATGATAAAATTTAAAAGAATATAATGGTGCTGAGCTGACGACATTACAATTTCAATTTTGTACTAAAGTATTAGAACTCGGCAAATTTGAGTAAAGTGCCATCCCTGGTGTAATTACATTAACTGGTCTAGACCATTCACTGCGACGTCTTATTGCTGATATGGCTTTGACAGCTTCAAAATTAAGTTCACCAAACATTTCGCGTAGTTTGTTTTCTCCATCTTCGTTTTTATATTTAAGTGAATTGACATTATTTAAATAAAAATTTTTATCCGAAACTACCAACGAATTGTTGTTTTTCATTACTACTGCTTCTGTTGGTTTTTTTGTTTTAATTATTTTTCTGTAGCCAAGAATGATCCGACGTTTATGTTGTGATTGTTTCGTTAGGTCTCGTTGTATAAAAACACCTGTGCCTTTGAGCTTGGAGGAGTTTTGGAGCATTTTTGTTGCATTTTCATTCGAGCCGGTGTTAAGTTTCAGTTTGATGATGTTTTCGTTTTCGGTTAGTCTTGTTGCTTCTGGCATTCGATGCGATTCGCCAAGCAAAAGTTGACTGAGAGATTGTATTTTCATCTCTGGATCAATATTCTCTTTCGGCATAGTGAAGATGATGTTTTTTCCTTTTAACTCCCTGCCCTGAATCTCCAACTCCTCTTCCAGAGCATTGCACCTAGCTTCGAAATGTCGAACCTGCATGGATAAATCCTCATTTTGTGTCCGCAGTAAATTTATTTCCGCATTCAGCTTTGCAAAATCCTCTTTTGTAGCTAACTTTGCAGTTGCTTTCTCAAGCTCTGTGTGCAGAGATTCTTCTATAATATTTTTTTATTTTTCTAAGATCGTTATCAGAAATAGACATGGTGTGGTGCGATTTATAACCTTTTTGCGTTCTGTTTATAATTGGTGCTTTGGAATAAGGGTGTTCTTCTGGTGAAGTTTGGATTAGTTTTCTTTTGTTCTCAGTCATGTGACAAGTGAGACAACTTCGGGATTTGCTTAAAAACTTATATAACTAAGGTTACCTGTTATATTAACACTTTTTTGAAAAATATTTTGATAAACCTTGGATGTTATTGGTTTTTTTAAGTACTTTTTGTGAGTTTTACTAATTTAATTAAAATAAAATTGCCGGAGCGATATAAAAATTGAACCAAACACTTTCACAACAGTGTTGCCAATATATACATATATAAATATACGTTTATATTTAGGTCAAATAATTTTTTTCACGACTATCTTGTTTTTACACACATGTTTTCGTATTATAGAATAACTTGGTTCTTATTTTTAACATTTATGTTTTAGGGTTTGATAAATGTTAATAGGAAAAATTATGAAGTTTGATGGTTTTGCGAATTGTCTACATTGTCGACAAATTTATGTCGATAATTGGGAATTGTCTACATCGAATGGTCTGGACAATTATGTAGTCTGCATTTTTAGTCTACATGGCACAACACTGGCGTAATAAATATTGTGCTTAGAAAATTGTACAAGTAATTCGGAGCATCTACTCGAAAACGAAAGACTTCATTGTAAATATATGGATAAATCAGTCTGGAAAATAATCAATACACAGTCCACAAAAATACAAAAACAAAAGTGATATAATATATTATATGTACATACAGTTGGTATATTTGTTGTCTTGTTTGTAAGCAAGCTAGACCGCGGGCATTATTTTCTAGGTGTATGAATTTAAGCAAATCCCCAAAGAAAAATATAAGTTTCGGTGTTTGCGTGTTGCAAATTTTATTTGTTTCGGCAGCCATGCATTAAAATATTGCGTGAGGTGCACATTCGAATGTCATAATCAATTATGATCCATTCTTAAATTATTTCGAGACATCTCGATATTTTATCCGAAATTTTCATTCATTATTCAAATAATTTCCAACTGTCATTCTCATATATCGTGCATTTAGTGTAGTGTGGAAAGTATCTACGTTCGAGTAGGTTCGAATTGGAATTAAAGGATTTTTGTGTATCTGTTTCATTCAGAATTCGAATGAATTAATAAAATATTAATAGTAGTCACTTGGTAACGTCTCGAGTTCTCAAGTAAACTACCCTAGATAGGTGGTCATTGTGGATTTGAAATATAGTTATGAATTTGTTAGAACATTGTTGCGCTCTTTGTTTTATACTACCTTAATGTTTGCCAACCATTCCTTAAAATTTTAACTTGAAAAAGGAGACAAGAATTTGCCCTGTTGTACATTCGGATTTGTTTTTTATTTTTGTGGTAATGTATTAATTTATTGTGTTGCTGTTATTTATTCTGATTGTATATAAGATTAAGATTTTATTTTACCTTGGCTTTTATAGTCACAATGGATTGGCAATGAAACAATTTAGTTAGCATTAGGTTTTCCCGACGTTTCGGCAGGGGTTGCTGCCTTCTTCAGCAGAACTTTATTGCACATGCAAATTATATAGGGCCGAGGGGGGTAATTGTAAACGATTTCGCAATTTCTTTTTTTTTTCAACTTATAGTGTCCAGTTCCAGAACAGCTTAACTGTGCAATATTGAATATCTTTGGTGATCTAGCTTTTTTTTTTTTTATAATCTACACGCGCTCAAGGGATTATGAATACCCTTTAAATGTTTCAACACAGCGCGGGCGTGAGGGTGAGGTTAAGGAAGAGAAAGAATGATAGGAAAGATGTGTGGCGTGATATTCGGAGACTGTAGGTGGTTGTTGTGTCAGATTTTATCTCCAGGGATGGCGGCTGAACTAATGCGGAGAAATTTCCGTGTCTTATTTATCGATGTCCCTTATAATTCGCATTAATTTTTTTATCCTTTTGTCATATTTTATCGGTATACTAGTTTTACTCAATCACATGTTGTTAGTGTTATGCCTAAACAGCATGTAATGAGTAAACCAGCAACTCATTGTATGACAATTATTTTTAGAATTGGTTTTAATGGAAAATAAGAAGACATAGACTACGGCAGGGATCGAACCTGTGACCATGAGGTTGACAGGCGAACACACAACTATAGCGGCACGGCCACCCGCATTCGCTAATCTTTAAAAAGTAATAATTTTAAACGTGTTCGTTTAATAGTTTTCATAAAATTTGATAATTACTGGGGCGAGTCTTTTTTTCGAAAAACGGGGTAAATGAAAACAATGATCTCGGTATCTTAAGCAGGCAGAAAAAAAACTTTTGGTAAGTGCTCTGGTTTTCTTAATGGAGGCTTTTGATGCCGCGACATGAAACTCCGGTACCAGTCGTCTCTTGGCCTTCCATTGTGAAAATAAGCAACCAGGGCCCATGTTCTGTAACTTATGAATCGATAAAATTAGTCGCGAAACAAAAAAAGGAATTTTTGTTTTGTTGTTATGATGCCAAAATTACATTTTCAATTTATCGCCTTCCATTGGAAAAACAAATTTAAGGTATCGCCACAACTTAACAGAAACCCATTTTTTCAGAGGCTATAAGTGAGGAAAAGTTATCGCCTGAGTTACAGGACATGGGCCCAGGTTAATTATCGTTATGTAGAAACCAACTAAATCAACCAGGTCCTTCTTATCGGACGGTTAACAAGCAGGAGCTCTTGAAATAATACATCTTATTTTGATATAGTGCCTTCAACGTTAGATAATAGTGCAAGTTTTCTGCCTCGAGATAGATTGGCAGTTAGATATTTTCTGCCACCGATTCGCTAATAAATAACCGATATCCTAACACCGTATACGCTTCTGCGGATTGTCGACATATTGTTTTTTGTTGCACACGCCTTCTACTGCATGCGAAATATCATCGGATGTGTATGATGGAGCCGTGTTTTTTCGTTAATATGTACGGGACATCGTTTTGATATAAAATAATGTTATGCCAACGTCAAATACATTTAAAAATGGATTTTTACAATTACCCCAAAATGTTCCCTTTTACTCCATTTATTTACCCATGGTATGAAAAAAATGGGGTAATTGTAAACAGTTAATAACTCTAAGTTGTTGTTATTAAGAAGAATGAAAACATATGGCATGCATTAATAGTTGTTTCTGACTGCTTTAAATATAAAATTGAACTTACTTTGATCACATTTATTTCTTTTTAAGCAACTTAAGTAAACAGCGAAAAACTGGAAAACAGGAAAAATTAATAAACCATGCAAACAAAAAATCTTTGATAGATATCACCTTCCACGTGTCAGTATATTGGAAATATAATGTGTTTTCAATTAAATTAATTGCATGCTTCGAAATATAAACGGTGTTTATAGAATAGAGTGTGTTTATAATTGCCCCAGTTCACAATTGCCCCACTTGACCCTAATAAGATGTAAATTTTATAAATTAAAGCAATCAACAATAAACTAACATTGAGTAGAAAAATGGTATATACAAAAATTAAGCCTTATATTAAATTAAATGTAAAATTATTTTAAATAATTTTAAATACAAGCCAACGTAAAATCAGATTTTTATCTCATACACAATCTGATTTAATCTAAATTAGTAAATAACTTATCTTCAACGTTATTTATTTGATTATTTTGAAACATTAAAATAAAACCGTTAGCTTAAATAAACTATTTTGTTTGTTATTATTATAAATAAAGTAAAACAAGTTTCACGTATATATACTTTATTTCTTTTTTACTTGCGATTATAGGTACTATAAGGCAAGTATGCATTCGTAAAAAAATTCAAACAATCAAACATGACATTACGATTATAGAGAAGCCTAAAACAGTGATCGCCAAAAAATGTCTGTCTGTCCGTCTGTATGTATAACGAGCTACAGCCCAAACGGCTTAAGCGATTACCTTCAAGTTTGGTATGTGTGATTGTTTGGCATTCCTCAGAGGGGAAATTGAAATTTTATTTTTAGGCCTAAAAATAACGGTACCTGCCATATAACCGTTTAGGAAAATCTTATTTTTCTCAAAGACGGCTACAACGATTTTGATAAAAATTTTTGAGAATTGTTTTGTTGGCAATAGCTATCATTTAATCTGAACAAAGTCTACTTACCTTTCATATAACGGCTTTTTTTTAATTTTTGGCTTTCTCGGTAACGTTACATTGGATTTCTTTCATATTTTATACCTGAGAAGATCTAAGTAGCCAAAATAATTCTGCACACTAAAATTTTGAATAACTTTTTGTTTCTAATTAAAATTAATTTTTAAAACTTATATTTTTCAAAAATCAATATTTTTAAAACTAATCAAAAAAAATTATTTTAAATCTTAGATTCATATGTATATTAATAAAATCTAAAAAACTGCATACCAAGATTTTAAAAATAATTTGTTTTCAATAAACTAAAAATAAAAACATGATTTCATCAAAATGCGTCATACAATTTTCGAGATACTTTCTTATAAGATTTCCATTGATCCGTGGCATCTAATGCTGTTCTTCGTTTTTTCGAAACACCGATTAAAGGAATGGTTTTGGTAGTTTTAATAAGTTTAAAAACGATTTTTTTCCGACATTCACTTTTATTACATACATATGTACGTACATATTTACATTAGTATCCTCCTAATTTATATAATTAAAATCGATTTAAATATACATTTGTAGGTAGGTACCTATAAGAGTAAGAGCCCAGTGCCCCAGACATAACTTATTGTCTAAAGGACAAAAAGTAGGGCTTCAAGTAGTGCTTATATGTGTATTGAATGCCAGCATACCTGCTAAGTTGTTAAGATGGCCAATTCACAGGTACCTGGTGAGAAAAGTAACTAAAAATATTGTTAACATAACTTAAATTCTAATGGCTGATTTTTATACATGTTCTATATTAGAAAATTGTATTGCAAATTGGCAGACACTTTCCGTCGGCCATAATTTCCGCCAGACGCTTTAAAGCTCCCGACATTTGTTGGTAACTTAACTTATATTCTAATATCTGGCTTGCATATATGTTATTTAAGGGACTATTTTGAACATATATTTTCTCTGAAAGACCAATCGTATGTTTAAGTTATGTTAACAATATTTTTAGTTACTTTTCTCACCAGGTACCTGTAAATTGGCCATCTTAATACCTTAGCAGCTATGCTGGCATTCAATATACATATAAGCACTACTTGAAGCCCTACATTGTGTCCTTTAGAAAATAAGTTTAGTCTGGAGCCACTGGGCTCTTGGACTATATGTAACTATTCCGTGAATCATGCATTGGACAATTCATTATACTTATAATCAAGTATAGCTTACCTACATCAGCTTTAAACCTGCATAGCATAACTAGTTTATTTAGGAAAAAAAAGATCAGGTACATACAATTTAAGAATTTGAGCATCTATTGGCATACATATTATAGTTAGCATTAGATATTCCTTTTCATCCCCTTTCTAAATTCAAAAGAACTATGCATAGTAAAAAATGGATAAACTATTCAAATTGTCGTACTCTTTCATAATTCGAAAGATCGTCCGATTATTATCATCACTCCAATACTTATACCTTGATTATTGCAATCATTCGATTATTTCCATCCCTACTTAGAAGGACACGACTGCATCTAACTGATAAGCCCATCTGTCGTGTCTGTGCAAAAAGTTTATGGCTTGGACTACAGGTCACAAAACAACTTTCGTTTTCAGTAATCAACTTAGCTTGGCGACAAATGTATGGCGTTTTTATGTGGCAATCTGGAATCCCTCTCCGATCCGGGATCACAACTGAATATTTTTCTTTATTTTGACGATTCTGAATTTTATAATGTGATTGGTTGTGTAGAAATAATTGTGTAAGTGAAAATAATATTAATCAAATATAATGATTGTTGCAAATTGTGGTACAAAAATTACCAACAGCCGAGTTTTATGTTCAAATATATGAGTATGTGAGTGCTTCTGGCTTAGATTTTGATTTCAAATCCAGAACTTAACTTAAATTCTTCTGGCTTAGATTTTGATTTCAAATCTAGAAGCAAAAGTCTCTACTTTTCGGAATCAGAAGTGTCTTTTTATCCCAAAAGAACACTTTCAGAAGGATCCAGAGGCTTCCGGATAGCCAAAGAAAAACGACATTAGAGGCAAAATTTTGATTTTGAAGTAACAAAGCATTTAAAACAATATTGCTATAAATTATCTGTCAAACAACGTTAATTCTATGGTGAGTCTGTTTCGGCAAACGTAATTTGTCAGGAGGTCAATAATTACCAAGTTGTCGCCTGTCACTTCTTACACTTATAAGCTTTTGTGAAAAAAAAGATCGGGGCCTCTATTCTACACTTAAGATACTGTTATTGAACCTACCAGAGACCAAGTTACCAATATCTTAAGTACGTAGGTTTCTGAAAAAAAATTACCGCTAAATTATTCTTTTACTTGGTTCACTTCAACTGTAACTTCTTCTAAACAGTATGTTCAAAATATGCTGAAAGTATTGAAAAGAAGCAATCTCCTCATGTAATTTTTGATACAACTAAAAGCGGGGTTGCATCAGAAACAGTAAAATCGTTTAGTCAGGCTCTTGGGTTACCAACTGTTACAGCATCGTATGGACAGGAAGGAGACTTACGACAATGGAGAAACATAGACGAAAAAAAGTCTAAATATCTCCTACAGGTAGTTTACTGTAAAATTATTAACTTCATTAAAATTTCATCTTGGTTTTAAGGTTATGCCACCGGCAGATATGATTCCAGAGGTTATTCGCAATATCGTTAAATATATGAACATAACAAATGCAGCAATTCTTTATGATGATACTTTTATCATGGACCATAAGTACAAGTCTTTGTTGCAGAACATTCAAGCTCGACATGTGATAACTGCTATAGCTAAGGAAGGGGAAAGAGAGCAGCAAATTGAGAAACTTAGAAACTTGGACATTAATAACTTCTTCATTCTTGGAAGCTTACAATCTATAAGAATGGTCCTTGGTAAGATTAGATGATTTACAGTGAAAGTAAGACCAGCTTCTTTTTTTTTTTTTTTAGAATCTGTGCAACCAGAATATTTTGATCGAAATTTTGCTTGGCATGCCATAACTCAAAACGAGGGGGAAGTTCGAAGCCAAAGGGACAATGCTACAATTATGTTCTTGAAGCCTGTCGCTTACCAAAAGAATCGCGATCGTTTGGGATCACTAAGTGCAACATACAACTTAAAACAACAACCTCAAATTGCATCGGCTTTCTACTTTGACTTGGCTTTGAGAACCTTTTTAGCAGTGAAGTAAGCGTTGTCTAATCTTACAGAACAAAATTTAATAACTTTTAATAATCTATACATTGTTCTTCAAAAGAGAAATGTTACAAACGGGTGCATGGCCAAAGAATATGGAATACCTTACATGCGATAATTTCCAGGGGACTAACACCCCCGAACGTTTAATCGATCTGAGACAATACTTTCTTCAGGTATTTTATTTGTTTGTATACAAGGTCAATTATTTTGTCATTGGTTTCCTTAAATATTTTTTATTCTTATTATTTTTGTTAGGTCTCAGAAGCAACTTCTTATGGCGATTTCGAACTAGTCACGCAACCTAATTTACCATTCAATGGTTATAGTTACATGAGATTTGAAATGGATATAAGTGTTTTACAAATTCGAGGAGGTAACTCCGTGAATGAAAAGTCGATTGGTAGTTGGGTAGCAGGCCTTAATTCATCGCTTAATATCAAAGATGACAAAATTATGAGGGATTTGATAGCTGATACGGTATACAGAGTGTTCACTGTGGTTGTAAGTACTTTTTCACTGACAAAATATTTCCATTATCTAATTATGAGTGCATGACAATGGAAAAAAACTCATAATTAGTTATTTGGATCGCTTTTAATGGAGTATTTAAGAATTGATTTAACGTTTTTATGTATTAGCTCTCAATTATCGTTGACAGTCTTGTTTCTTGTGTTGTTATTTCTTATTTGATATGTGATGGGATATCCATCATCGTTTGTAGTGGTATTTAAATGCCTGTTTATTTTTTGTCTCAGAAAAAAAATTGCACACCAGGCATGCCTTTCTATTATTCAATTATCGACAATAGATTAACGATAGTCTTGCATCAAACAAGGGCAGTAATCAATCACTATCGGCTGGACGCTATTGTCTCGACGATTAAAAATTCCCAATACGTAGCTCAAAAATTACCTAAACGTTATCGTCAAAACGATACGAACGTCAGATGGATTACTGTTTGTTTTTTTCTATTTAACCAGGGGCGGATCAATATAAATTGTCACTAAGGCATAACACTAGTGACAATTTGTTATTGAAAAGTTCAAATTGGAATATAGATCAAACATTCATTATAATTAATTGTCTGACTTGTGTTTTATTTGCTTTAAATGTAAAAATGGTTGGTAGTTTTAGAGTCGATTATACTAATATTCGCGGGCTTAGGAAAAATTTTTATGCCGCGTATGTCCACACTGTTAAAAACAGGCCAGCTGTTTTGGCACTGAGTGAGACCCAGATAGGCGAAAATTCTGATCAATCGGAATTTCGTCTGTTTGGGTATAACTTAATGCCATTATTCTTTTCCCACCATGGTCTCGCCGTATACGTAAGAAATGATGTAGCGTACCAACTCCAACCACAATATGGCTTGTGCTCAAACACAAATCTTAATTTCATGTGGTTAAAATTCACGGTAAATAAGCACATCATACACACATGTTTTATTTATCGGAGCCCAAATTTGGATAGAGTTTCAACTTTTAACGAATTTGATGCTTTGTCCGACTCCATTCAAAGAATTGTTTCCCATTATCCTCACACTGAAATCGTCATTGCGGGCGATTTCAATGTACACAATTCTAGTTGGCTCCGCTTTTCGGGCCAGACAACACCCGAAGGAAGGTATGTTGAGGTCTTTGCTGAGTTAAACCAACTGACTCAGATTGTTGACGAGCCAACCCGAATACCTGACGTTGCAGCTCAAACCGCAAACACTCTAGACTTGTTCCTTACCTCTGACCCTAATAAATACACGCTAAATGTATTATCGCCTCTAGGTACATCAGACTATTGTGTCGTATCTGCAAATTTCTCATGCCAACAACAATCAGTTAAAGAAAAACCACCTATGAGAACCGTTTGGCAATATGGGAAAGCCAACTGGGACGGTCTCAATAATTTCTTCAGAAACTTTAACTGGTCATTATGCTTCCTCGGTAGTGACATAGACTCCAGCGCAGATATGATAACAAATTTAATCCTTTACGGAATGAGAAATTTTATCCCGAATAGGGTGAAATCTATCAAACCGAAAGAAAATGCATGGTTTGATTCAAGCTGTAAAGAGGTTATTAGGGTTAGGGAAGTCAGTTTCCGGAATTATAAAGCCAACCCCACTGAGGAATACCGGAAAAAGTTTCAACAAGCTAGAAAGACTTGCAACGTTCAAATTCGTAGAACCAAATTTTTGCATGACCAAAAACTAAGGCAAAAAATACTACAATGTCCCAAAGGTAGTAAGAATTTTTGTTCATTTGTAAGAACTATTCGTAATTCAACTTCTTCTTCGGTTCCAACGCTCGTCTTTAATGACACCCCTTTTGTCAGTTCTCGCGAAAAAGCCAATTTGCTTGCAGCGCAGTTCGCTGTTAATTCGACGCTGTCAGAAAGTGTTATGACTCCAGCAGTACTTGATAGCGTAAAAGATTTTATGGGACGAATCTTCTTTCGCACTCGTGCAGTTGCTAGAGTCCTTAAAGATCTTGACATAAACAAATCCGCTGGCCCGGATAGTATTCCTCCCATCGTTCTGAAGAGGTGTTCTTCAACGCTGTCAAAACCACTGCGTAAGCTTTTCTATCTGTCCTACTCTACAGGTCTCTTTCCGAATGGATGGAAAACAGCATTTGTCCAGCCTGTCCCTAAAAAAGGCGCATCTTCTTCACCATCTAATTACCGTCCAATTGCACTTACGGCCCTTTTTTCGAAGGTCATGGAAACGCTGATTAATTATCAGCTCAAGAAATATCTTGAAGAACGAAAGCTCCTTAATGACCGGCAGTATGGCCTTCGTAGCAATAGGTCCACTGGTGATCTGATGGTATATCTCACCGAACAGTGGCACAAATCTTTACATCGTTTTGGAGAAAGTAAGATTATTGCGCTTGATATTTCAAAAGCATTTGATAGAGTTTGGCATCAAGCTCTCTTATCGAAAATGCATTTGGAATCGATGAATGTCTTCTTCGTTGGATTAGAAATTACATTTCGGACCGTTCAATACAAGTTGTATTGGACGGTTTCAAGTCTGATATTCACAAAATAAATGCTGGTGTGCCCCAGGGCTCCGTATTGTCTCCGACCCTCTTTCTCATTTTTATTAATGATCTCTTATATATAACTTCTAATCCACTTAATTGTTTTGCTGACGATAGTACTCTCAGCTTTTCATATTCGTTTTTAGATGCACCTCCTTGTTTATTGGATGTGCAACTGAAACGGTAGCGTATATGATAAGCTCATTAAATTCTGATGTTGACAGCATTGTCCAATGGGGAATTAAAAACCGTGTAGAATTTAATGCTTCAAAAACTCAGTGCTGTCTTCTGTCGTTAAAGCAGAACCCACCCCCCATGCCGCTATCCATGAGCGGCACTAGCATTGAAGAAACCGATCAGCTTTCAGTCCTCGGCATGTGCATCACAGACCACCTCTTGTGGAATGAACACATATTTGATGTCGCCAAAAACGCTGCAAAGTGTTTGGGCTTTCTTCGAAGGCGCAAGAAATTCTTCTCCCCGTCTGATCTGGCTGTAATCTATAAGGCCTTCATTCGTCCAAAGCTGGAGTATAACTCGCACATTTGGACAGGAGCTCCCAAAACTCATTTGAATCTTTTGGATAGAATTCATAGAGCTCTAAGAATGATTGGCGATAGAACTATAGTGGAAACATTTACATCTCTAGAACATCGTCGAAATGTTATATGTATCTCACTATTTTATCGCTATTTTTATAAACACTGTTCCAGCGAAATAACCAGTTGCATTCCTCCCCTTAAATATTTCAACCGTAATACTCGCGCTTCTAGGAATACTCATCAGTTTACCCTTGAGCCCAACTTCGGACGTACTGTCAAGTACAGAGATTCTTTCTTTAGCCGTACAACGCGAATGTGGAATACTTTACCCGGCTCTATTTTCCCCTCCCAGTTTGATATTCAGAAATTCAAAACCAATGTGCATCGGTATCTCCTCTTGCATCCTTCCCCACCTTCCTAACGCTCGCACTGTGCTTGTTCATATTAAGGGTAGTCAAAACCCCTTTAGTGCGCGCATCCGTTTAAAAAAAAAAAAAAAAAAAAACTTTTAGAAAACTGTTATAAGAATTGTTTAAAATAGACATTTTTCTACCCTTGTCCATTTTAGTTACGGCTTGTACCAATTCACTTGGCAACAACGGTTGGTTGCGCAGAGAGAGGGTTCAAGAGAACAAACATGGCAAGAGATTTAATGAGTACAAAGCCAGTAATAAAATACTTTTTGAAAACTGCAGAATAAACCACGATCATAACTTGATTGAAATAAAGTCCATTCCTGGAAGGTGATTGTGTGTATCGTTTAAATCATTCCGGTCAAGGCCATACTGATTGCCATGCTTACAAAATCAAAAACGTAAGGCACGAAGTAAAGAAAATACCACTTCATAACTAACCAAATTTCATAATAATCCAAAGCTTTTACGCAAGTATGTTCATAGAATAATATAGGGTGTTTTCTAACGAACTTGAGAACTTTAAATAATAATAGATATAAGACAGAAATATTGTTGGAACGATTTTTTATTATAATAATCTAGTAGGTAGATAATTTCATGGTATTTGTTTTTTTAAATATGATAGCCGGCATATGTCCACCGCGACATTCGTACAATCCAATTTTGTACTCCTTTTTCCAATAAATCTGACCGTATGGCATCAATGGTAGCTTGAATATTGCCTTCCAATAGTTCAAAGCTTCTGGTTTGTCGGGATAAACCTATGACTTAACATAGCCCATAAAATAGAGTCGAGAGGCGTTAAGTCGCACGAACGGGGACGAGCCAGCACGCCCACTTCTGGAAATAAAGCTACTAGCAAATTGATTTGCAATGAATTTATGGTAAAAGACCAGTAATCAGTTCGAGAAAAATATTGTTTCTCATACAATTTTTTACCCAGGACAAATATTATCTCGGATTTTTCTGGACCAGTATTCACCTCAACGCAAAATAAAGAAACTTGTTTTGAACTGCAATTTTTCCAAGACAAATAATGGCCGAATCAATATTTTGCTAGACAAATTGTGATGTTTTATGTACTGTACATGTGTGTCTACCACAATAAAAAAACAAAACCCATAAATTGTAACATCAGGCGATGAAGCTGCGGTTTCTATGTAAAACAGACATCAACAATTCCAGCTCTCCATCAGTTTACATAAACCGAAATTAACCGTTCATTCAAAAAAAGCAACACATTACAGCAACCAGCAAGCTTAACATAAATAAAACTGAGTCGAAGTTAGTTGGAATACAACATCTATTCGCCACGCATCTCACTGAGATTAAAATAATAATTATTTAGTAAAAGTCGAAGAAATAAAGAATACAAACCAAACGTAGTTGAGTTTGATTTTGATACTAAAGCGATCACTACATTGGTGACCCAAAAGTAATTTTGATTCGAAATTCTAAAATTTTGTTTTGTTCAACGAGTTGAAACTATTATTATCTATAACTTTATTACACTCAGTGAGGGCTCGCGATAAAAAACATTGTCTTTCAACAACAAACCATATATTCAAATTTGCTGCTCTACATTTTTTTTCCCTTTTTCGCCTTGTTCCATGTCTACTGACACAATGCCTTCACATCAGCCAACTTTAACCGGCGGAATTGACGATCAAGCAACCACAATGGTCGTACGAACTGACGTCAGAGCGATACCATTCTGCACTGAGAGGACAGCTTTATGGTTTGCACAACTGGAAGCCCAATTTACGAATCGTGGTGTCACATCAGAGGTTGATAAATTTTTTCGCAAAATTCCTTTGATTGCAACTCGTTCCGCGTCCGAAGTAGAGGATTTGAGTTAAGCTTGCATCTCGCACCCAAAAAATCGGGCGATTGGCGTCCTTGTGGCGACTACAGGCACCTCAATGAACGCACTATACCCGACTCATACCCCGCTCGCTACCTTGAAGACTTCGCATCAAATTTACATGGTAAAAAAATATTTTCAACCATAGATTTAGTACGGACATTTAACCAGATAGAGATAGCTCCTGACGATATCCAAGAACCCGCGATCATCACCCCCTTTGGACTTTTCGAGTTCCCACTGATGACGTTTGGTTTTGCAATGCCGCCCAGACGTTTCAAAGATTTATGGATGAGGTTACAAGGGACCTGCCACTTGTCTTTACCTACAGAGATGATATATTAGTAGCATCAGAAAGCCAGTCTCAACATATCGAACATCTATACATCTTGTTTCAACGCCTCCGGAACGCAGGACTCGTCATCAATGTCGCAAAATCTGTTTTTGATAAGGCTGAAATATCTTTTCTTGGTCATAAGGTATCATCATGCGAAATTTGTCTTTTCGCTGAAAGGGTTTCGGCTATTTTGAATTTTCCACAACCTCAGACAATAAAAAAAACTTCGCGGTTTTCTCGGCACAATAAATTTTCACAGAAAATTTATTAAAGGAGCTGCATACCTACTTGCACCAATGAATAAGGAGATAGAAGGTTCGAAGGTAAGAAGCCAACAACCAGTATTATGGACGCCTGTATTAAAAAAATCGTTTGAGGATTGTAAGCAAGCTCTTGCTTCCGCCGCCTTTTTAACTCATCCAAACATGAACGCTGAATGGTCTATATTTAGAGATACATCCGAAGAAGTAATCGGAGCAGTATTGCAGCAGCGATGCCATTCTTATTGTCAACCTCCTGCTTTTTTTAGTCGAAAGCTAACCCCTTCATCGAAAAAATTATCAACGTATAACTGCGAATTACATGCAATTTATGAAGCAATTGGCTCCTTTTGGCGACTTCAGGCGCCTCAATGAACGCACTATACCCGACTCATACCACGTACGCTACCTTGGAGACTTCGCATCAAATTTATATGGGAAACAAATATTTTCAACCATAGATTTAGTATGGGCATTTAACCAGATACCGATAGCTCCTGGCGATATCCAAAAACCCGCGATCATCACCCCCTTTGGACTTTTCGAGTTTCCACTGATGACGTTTGGTTTGCGCAATGCCACCCAGACGTTTCAAAGATTTATGAATGAGGTTACAAAGGACCTTTCATTTCTCTTTACTTACATAGATGATATATTAGTGGCATCAGAAAGCCAGTCTCAACATATCGAACATCTCAACATCTTGTTTCAACGCCTTGCGTCATCAATGTCGCAAAATCTGTTTTTGGTAAGGCTGAAATATCTTTTCTTGGTCATAAGGTATTATCATGCGGAATTTCTCCTCTCGCTGAAAGGGTTTCTGCTATTTTGAATTTTCCACAACCTCAGAAAATAAAAAAACTTCGCTGTTTTCTCGGCACATTAAATTCTTACAAAAATTTATTAAATGAGCTGCACAACTACTTGCACCAATGAATAAGGAGCTAGAAGGTTCGAAGGTAAGAAGCTCACAACCAGTATTATGGACGCCTGTATTAAAAAAATCGTTTGATCCAAAAAATTATTAACGTATGACCGCGAATTACATGCAATTTACGAAGCAACATTTTCGAAGGACGACATGTAGCAATATACACGGACCATAAGCCACTAATCCATGCTTTTAAGCAACGGCCAGAACGCGCTTCGCCCTGGCAGTTTAGACTATTGGATTTTATAAGTCAATTCACAACTGACGTCCGACACATCACCGGCGCAGATAACATTGTTGCGGACACCCTATCATGTATAGATGAGATAGATTTAGCGGTTTCTACAGAAATGTTGGTGGAAGCACAAAACGATGAAGAACTTGGTAAATTTTGTAATAACCCAGACTCGTCACTAGATATTCGCCGCCTCACACTTTTAGATCACAAAGTTGACCTATACTGTGACCTTTAGATGCTCGGTTGCAAACACATTAAAACAACTCCATACCATCCGCAAGCAAATGGGTTAGTGGAACGAATGCATAGACAACTAAAATCCGCTTCATTATACCACGGAGGGTCCTGGAATTATGCACTTCCAGCAGTACTCCTTGGATTGCGCGCAGCCTGGAAAGAACACCTTGGTTCAACTCCCGCATAGCTAGTGTACGGAGAAACAATTCGGCTCCCAGATGAATTCCTGCACCCGTCTACCACAGACACACAAGCTCCAGAATTGGTAAATATTTTACGCAAGCATTTCAGAGAACTTACACCTAAACAAATGTCTCGCCATTGTCAAAGAGGAACTTTCGTTTTCAAAAACCTCTTCGACAATCGTTTGCTTCACCCTACGATGGACCGTACCAGGTCATAGAAAAGCATGGTAAATACTTTGTCGTGCTAATTAAAGGTAAAAAAGTGACCATCTCTATTGATCAGCTTAAGACCGCCTACATCTTGCAAGATGATTTAGTACATGATCATAATCATGATGCGCCGGCAACTAATCACCCACATTCTACGAGTTCAGTTGCAACAAATAGACGTCAAAATCACAAGCGTGTACGATTTGATAAATAATAGATATTTTTTATTCCATTTAAAATATAAATTGATTTATTTGAAATATTTGAATATAATTTTTTTTCTGTAGAAGGGGAGATATGTGGTGTCTACCACAGTAAATAAACAAAACACATAAATTGTAACATCAGGCGATGAAGCTACGGTTTCTATGTAAAACAGACAACAACAGTTCCGGCTCTCCATCAGTTTACATAAACCGAAATTAACCGTTCATTCAGCAAAAGCAACACATTACAGCAGCCAGCAAAGTTAACATAAAATCAACTGAGTCGAAGTTAGTTGGAATACAAACTCCATTCGCCACGCATCTCACTGAGATTAAAATAATAATTATTTAGTTTATTTAGTAAAAGTCGAAGGAATAAAGAATAAAAGAAAAAGGTAGTTGAGTTTCATTTTGATGCTTAAGCGATCACTACATACACATCGTCCCTTTTATTACCCCATAGCGTATCCTTTATTTAGACTTTGCAATATTAAAAGTTTTATAACACTATGTAAACATTATTGATTACACTTTTTATCGAAAAAAAAAGAAGTTAATTTTGTCTAAATTTTATTAAAACTATAATTACAATTTTTTTTCTTCCTTATTTGTGTTTTGTTTTTTTGCCAATGTTTAAAATGATCTCTCGTGTCGATTCTCTAATTCCACTCTGAGTCTTACCCAGGGCCTCTACAAGCAATATTTAAGGCAATAAATTGCCTCACATATTGCAATTGCATCGAATATTGCTAATGGAGGCACTTTGGCAATGGCAATTGCAAAATTGCCCGATTAATGAAAGTCAATAATTGCTTTCCATCTTCGAGGCAATATAATGAGCGATTCCAAAATGGCTTCTCTTTAATTTGACTGCCTTCCCATTATTTTAAAAGAGTGCCGTGCGTGAAACAATTTATTGACTGAACAAAAAACGGAAAATAATAAATAGATGTGCCTAAAAAATACAAAAAACAATATTAAATACAAATAAGGTTTATTGAAATTCTAATTGCCAGCAATGAAATGCCCACCCAACATACAAGCGCACGTGCTCTAGCTTGCTAATGCATATACAAGCTATATCATGTATTAGATGGCTATATACAAACTATTAGCTTGTATAAGATGGCTATATACAAGCTATTAGCTTGTATAAGATGGCTGTATAAAGTCTATCTTGCCGTAGCTAGCATAAGATGGCTATATACAAGCTATTAGCCTTAGAAATTCGGAAAATTGTACCTACTGCAAGCTAAATTGTTAGTTGGGTATTTTTATTGTCATTGCCTGAAATATTGCAAGTGGAGCCACAGTGTTATACAATTTTGATTTAATCGCAGTTGCAATCCACTTTAACAACGTTGTACGCACAAAATAAGAAAATTGATCGAAAATATGAACCGAAAAGGGTAAGTCATAACAAGCAAATTTAAAAGTGCATGCAATCGCAACAAAATAGTTTTTTTACAACAACATCATCGCAGCATTTGTTTGACAGATTCGCAGCATCTGTTTGACAGATAAAGCTCCTCAAACAGATCTCAAACACTGATTCATCCGCGATATAAGTATTTAACATCTAAGAGGCAGGTTTCCGTTAATGCTACTCGCCTGTGGACTGCTCTGCCACGGAATGTAATAAAACTGAGGGGAGAAGCCATGTTTCGGCGGGAGTTCTTGTTTATTTCCAGTCTTTCTTCGTAATAAATAAATGGGGATGTATATGTTTGGAGGTATGTATTTTTTTTTATTTTTTTGTTATCTTTTTAAATATACAATGTGGAATAAAATTGTATTGAGAGTTAAATTTGAATATTCAAACTCATGCAGGTGTCTCATAAAAAAAATTAATTTAATAACGTTTTATAAGGTAGTCTTTCTTCTTTTTTGTTCTTTATCTAACAAAACTCGAAGCTGTAAACTAGTTTATAAGATATTAGGTATATCTTACTGTTGATATTAGAAGGTAGGTATATGACGCGAAAAATGTGTGTAGGTAAATTAGTTGCAAGAATTAAATCAATTCAACATCTGATTTCAGTTAGGCAGTAGCGTAGCTATGATGGGAATGAGTAGGTACTTTGAATAAAACTATGAAAATATTTCTGAAATTTATTTGGTGTTTTCTTATCCAAGTATGTTTGTATTTGTATTAATTTTAATAGAAGGGAATAATGAATTAGTTAACATCAATGAGAAAATGAAGGACGTAGGTGGGTAGGTAGCTATATACATACAACTTCATCATTTAGGTGCAATATGCATACATACGATCATCATGTGATTTTTAAAGACACATATGTACATATAAATGTATGAGGGCCTACATTGTATTTAGTATTAAGTTACGTACGCAAAAAATAGTAAAAAGGGAATAATAATAAGGTAGAAATAAATGGATAATACACATAATTAAATGTTTTTATATTGCTTAGTCGTTATAGTTTGGGGGAAAACAAAGATGCACTTTGAATTCATCTATAAATAAGAATATATCAAAAAAAAAATTCCCAAAAATCGTTGGAGCGGATTTTTAATAAATTAATTTTGTATGTATAAGATTTTGAAAACATTTTTAGAAAATAAATTTGAAACGCCATTTTGAAGATATTATTAATATACATATAAAATTCAAATTTCAAAAAAAATTCTGTGACTGGTTTTTGAAAAATCGATTTTTCAAAAAAAAAATTATTTATTTTTTAAAAATCGAAAAACTTTTTTTTTTGAAAATTTTCGTATGCAGTTTTATTAACAAGTTTAGGGAGCATTTTCATAAAAAAAATTATTTTAATCTGTTTATCCAATATTGAGAAAATCGAAAATATGAAAAATTCTATGGGAAGTGCCGTTAATAAGTACGCAAAAAAAATATTTTTATACTCGAAATTGAACTGTACTAATTTAAGAACAAACAATTTTTTTTATAAAAATTCATGGAGCCGTTTTCGAGAAATAAATTTTTTTCTTAACGGTGTTTTTTACATTTGTATGGGATGTACCGTTGTTTTTTATTTAAAAAATGGTGTTTTTAACTATTCAAGATAATGTCAAAAAACTACCAAATACGAAGTTTTGAAAAAATATATCGAGTCGATTTCGAAATTTTGAGTTTTCAAAAAAAAAATTAATTTACAAAAAAATTTGGTATACAATAGTGTTTAAACTTTCTTGGAGCTTCTGCGTAAAAAAGTTCAAAAAAATCAAATTAACCGTTTCCGAGAAAATCGAGAACAAAAAAATGGTTGTACTAGAGGTACCAAAAATAACAATTTTTTTCCACAAAAAAAATTATCAAAACGTACCCTTTCCCTTTATTAATGAACTGATTTTTTTTATAAAAATCGTTGGAGCCGTGTTTGAGAAAAATAAGGTTTTTTTTTGGACACAAAAATGTTTGGGGGCTACTGTTATTTGTCGTCTAAAAAAAAATGAAAAAAAAATGTGTGGGCATATTACCGAAAAAATAATGTGTACCAAGTTTGAAGCAAATCCACCGAACCGTTTAGGCTGCAGAATCGAGAACAGACAGACAGACTGACAGACGGAATTGCGGGACCCACTTTTTTGGTATTCTCTATGATCGTTATCTCATGTTTGATTGTTAGAAAAAAAAAATATGAATACAAAACTTGCCTTATAGTACCTATAATCGCAAGTAAAAATGTATCGAAACGGGACACACTAATTACTTTGCATATTTTTATTTAACTAGCATAAAGTACCCGCCGTTGCCCGGCACCGGAGTCAATTCTTTTTATGCAATATCCTCCAAATGAAATGAAAAATCAAGAAAAACGATTTTTCATTTATTTTGTCGTTTTTTTTTTACCACACGAATCCTCAGATAAGCCTCCTATTCGTTGAACCACTTGGAGCTCCTAATGAAGCGTAAGAGTCTATAGATGCCTATATTGTTTAGATCGCTGAGATCATCGAAGAAAAATCTCCAAGATGGAGCTGACCTCTTTGAGATAGAGCAGGACATGTGAACAGAATTAACCAGGATACATTTTCTTATTGAATTTAACAAAGAAGATTTAATATTTCTATTTTTTGTACAAACTTACTATTCTTCATTTTGGGACTCTTCGCTTCTTGGAGGTTGATTTTTACATGCTATTATTGGTAACTAAAATATAAGGCAATATTTAAGATACAAATCAAACACTTTACCATTATATCGAAGACGGAAAAAGGCTATCGTTCAAGTGTGGTTTGAAAAAAATTATGGATAGTGTCGGCGAGTGTCGCATTGTTCCGCTGGCGGACAGTGTCAGATAGTGCGGTCTTACTTTAAACCTTTAAATACTCGACATTGTGACTTTGACTGGCACCAGCGAACTTATGCACGTTTAAACCCACCATCAATTAATTAACGTATTGCAGTTGAACGTAGCTCCGTATGGTGCGGTAATACATTTATCCAATTCTAGTTTCTGTAATGAAACCGCTGTGCTAAAAATAAAGAAAACGAAAAGTAGAACGAGAATATATACGGATATATTAACAAAATTACGACCGTATGAAAGTAAACACCAGCTTGAAAAATTCCGAAGATTTCGATGAAAGAAATTCGACATTAGACTTGTTCCTTTTCTGTAATTTTTGCGGGCTTACATTTGCATGAATTCACCCGCACCGCGCCGGTGACTACTTTTATGAAACCAAAAAGCAACCTGCAATACTTCCGCGTCGGTTGGAAACATGTACGAAAGTATAACAAAAGTTGTTTGCTCACCAACTTTTCATGCGCCCGTAGCAACAGTTGCTAAGGTTTCGCACTGAACTTTAAATTTTTTTCAATGACACATGGAAAGTTTGCAAGGAAAATTTAGTTTTGTGTGTAAGCCCTTACAATCGGTGATAATTTTTTAAAATTTCATATTCATCCTATTCCTTGCATTTCAGCGTAATGGTGCGTGTTTAGCACATGTTAGAAATAAATAGTTTGTTGAAAATTTTGAAATTAACGTATTAACGTAGCTCACATCTGCAAAGATTCCCCAGCGTGAGTGGCTACTTTTGCGAAAGTAGAAACTAACTTGTAAGTGTAACCTCATGCTTACGCGTCAGTTGATAAATGTATGAAAGTACAACAAAATTGGATGGCTCCCAACTTTTCATCTGCCATCTTTTTCATTCACACATGTTAAGTTTGCAAGGAAAATCAAGAAATCAGAAATTTTTACTTTCAGAACTAATGTCGTCGGTAGGTTATGATCCAATTTTTTTCAATTTTTTTTAACCCTAGAAAGAGAAAGATAAACTTGTATATAAACTTGTTTCACTTAATATGTTTTAATTGATTGCTAATAATATAGCTATCAAATGTGGCAATATATATACATATTTAATTAAAAAAAAAACATTTTCTTAATCGTGGTACAGGTGGCATGTTTGGTTAATACCCGAATGCTCATCAGAGCCTAGGATTCTAAAGACATGTGAAAGTTATCCTAAGAGATGTAGAGTTAGTGTGAATGCTTAACTCGATAGTAATAATACTAATAATAATAATAATAATAATAATAATGATAATAATAATAAAAATAATAATAATAATATTAATAACAAAGTTATCACGGTCAGGTATTGACCTGACAGAAAATGTGCACACACTGCACTCGAGCGACGGATGTCGGCGATCGTTCCTACGGGAAAATATGAGGCGGGCATATGCATAGGAACTGCATATCAGAGAAATAAAATTAATATGAAATGTAATTTAGAATTTATGTTTGGCATTCTGTTTTGTAACTTAGAAAAGTGCGGTCGGGCTGAATAAACTTATAAATGATTATAACGTTAATCCTATTATTTTAATTACTGGGACCAGTTGGCAGGTCCCATAAAATAATTTTTTTTTGAGTTCAAGGATCACGGATCCTTAACTGGCGCCCGAACAGGGACCTAACTGCAAAAAAAATAAATTGCGAACAATATCCTGTTAATACGATTCAAGAAGTAAATTGTGAAAAAAAGTAACACACAAAATAGTGCAAATGCAAAATAAAATTGTGAAGAGAAAACTACCTCATAAAACAGTGCAAAATAATCCTACTAAAAAGGGATTCCAAGATAAATTAGTGAACAAACCCAATAAATTAATCTAATTAATATAAACTATTAAACAAAAAATGAAACGAAATACAAATCTATGAAACAAAGAAGATACTTTATAAGCTATTCCGTAAAACGAGGAATACGAAATACAAATCTGTGTCACTAAAAGGATACTTTAACTATTTTGGTGTAGAAGAAATTGATCGTTCATCTTAGGAGCAGAAGAAGCTAGCCTAATTCAAAACTTGCTGTATTCTACAAAATGAGCCGGATTTATTTTTTCATGTAAGATCATTGTGAGTTATATAACATTTAAATTTGCATCACACACGAATATAATTTTATATATGAATATAAAATGATACAATTTGATATATATTTGTTATAATTTGATATCTACATAAATGTTGAGATATTAGCAGAAATAAGTAAAATCTAAGAATTAAGTAAAATCTCTGCAAAAAAAAAATATATATTTTTTTTTGAATATAAAAAAAATTTTAATGCCAACCCTGTGAAGGGAAAGAGAGAATCATTAGAAAGTTTTTAATAAAAATCCTTCTTCTGGGGAATCACTCTATTGAATACGTAATATTGACTATCAATCTTAGGTAGAAATACTTCATTAATAAAATAATCATGAAAGATCTGAAGGTGTCTGTTACCTATCTTACGGAGGCAATGAACTCAGTCCTTGATCAATTAAGGGGATTTGAAACGTGTTGCTCAACTAGAACAGGGGGTACAAAGGAAGTCATTAGCGCAATATTAGGGCAGTTAGGTTCCATCAAAGATAAAATAAAATCAGTTGAAGAGAATAGGACTAGCGGGGTTAACAATATTCAGTATCCCACGCCAATTGAGCCACTCCGAGGGCCAACTAATGAAAATGAGCTTAGGGAAATCTCTTAGCTCCCCGATCCCGTCAAATAAATTCAAGTATTTGATGGCAACCCGGTCCAGTATGTCTCGTGGATGCACTGTGTAGAAACCGTGTTGAAGGACTATGAGATAGTCCGCACTAAACCAATATATTGGGCGATCCTTCAACACATACGGCATAAGATTCGCGGGAAGGCTGACTCCGCCATTGTGTCATACAACATTTTTGACAACGACTGGGCTGAGATTAAAAGAGTACTATCCCTCCACTATGCGGATAAAAAGGGACATACGAGCTCTCGAACATCAACTCAACCAACTGAAACAAAGCAGTTTGAGAGTTGATGATTTTAACGCGAATGTTAACCAATAATTTTCTTTAATAATCAATAAAATCCGCACGGAGGCTTATTCTGCTGAAACGGCCGATGCTCTTGTGGGAGTATACCGTAACAGGGCCCTGGACGTATTCGTCAGGGGTCTGAGCGGAGATCTGTCGCGGCTTCTGATGATTCAGAAACCGAAATCTCTACCTAAGGCATACACTGCCTGCCTCGATATGCAAAACATAAATTTGTGAAACAATTCTGTGCATGTAATAGCACCAAATACAGTTTCAGCGCCTGTATCCTACGACTTTGTAACAAATAGAAAACCTCCTCTGCCAATTCGAAATCCAAACAAACACCCGCATAGATTTTTTAATAGCAGGGACGGATCCATGCAATCTAGGCAACCGCAAAATACTTGGAGTTCTGGTCATAACAATACATGGGGTCCAAGCTAAAATTCTAAACAGTATAATCCTCCAGCAGGACCAAAACCCCCAGTCAAAATGGAGCCGGGGTCTGAACAAACTAAAAACGTTAACTACATGAATCGGCCCAACAACCCATTTAAACGAGGATTCGGTTCCGATAACTACCATGTTAAACAACAACGTCTTAACCATATGGTTGCGGATACGCATGAAGTTACAGAATAACCAAGCTGTTCGAATTCCCCTGTCCCCGCTGAGGAGAATTTTATGACAGATGCCTCGTTTCAAGCGTACCATATATAGAATATGGTACGCGACACGGAAAAACTTTAAAAATTTTAATAGATACCGGTGCAAACAAACCCCGTTACAGAACCTTTTTATATTGATAGTCCCGCTGGGCATATTTTAGTGAAGAATAAAATTACTGGAATAAAATTGATGGAATAATAGATGATAATACCCTAAAGGAACTAAGAGCAATCATCAACAGGGAAAAAAATGAATTGATAATAAATTCAAAAACAAAAATCCCAGTACTAAATAAGTCTTCTAATATGGTCTATAATTTGGTCATAGTAAATAAAAACGTATCCGAGTGTTCCAAGACAAAATTAGAATCCATATGCAATAAATTCAACAACCTATTCGGACCAGTTACCAATGAAGAGGTTAGAACAAATATAAGAGCTGAAATACGAACTACCACAGATGAACCAATTTACACCAAGAGTTACGCGTACCCGGCTTGCATGAGGCAAGAGGTTGAGAGGCAGGTCAATGAACTTTTTTCCGAAGGTATCATCCGTCCGTCTAAAAGCCCATATAATTCACCCTTTTGGGTTGTTCCCAAAAAACCCAAGCCAAATGGGGAGAAACAGTACAGAATGGTTATAGATTTCAAACGCTTGAACTCCGTAACGATTCCTGATACTTACCCTATTCCAGACATAAATAGCACTCTCGCTAGCCTTGGGGAGGCTTAATTCTTTGCTACACTAGATCTCACTTCAGGGTTCCACCAGATAGCTATGAAAGAAAAAGACATTCCAAAGACTGCATTCTCGACCATGAATGGTAAATTCGAGTACGTCAGGCTACACATTATCATCTACAGCGAAACGGAAGAAAACCATTTAAAAGACATAGAAACAGTCTATTCCAACCTAGACCAAGCGGGCTTAAAAGTAAATTTAGAAAAAACACATTTCCTAAATACTAGTGTTGAGTTCTTGGGGTTTGTAATAACACCAGAAGGAATTCTTCCGAATCCCACCAAGGTCAAAGCTATTGAAAGTATCATCCCCCCAAACACCCTTAAAGACCTTAAAAGTTTCCTAGGCTTGACCTCATACTATAGAAGATTTATTAAAGATTATGCCAATATTGCGAAACCTGTGCAAACAATTACTAACTTCGGCCGATGTGCTAGCCTTTGCAGACTTTGAAAAACCATTTAATTTGACGACTGACGCCTCTGATTATGCCATTGGGGCTGTTCTCTCCCAGGGTAAACCTGGCAAGGATAAACCAATATCGTTTATATCCCGCTCACTGATTAAATCGGAAGAGGGCTATGCTACCAACGAGAAGGAACTCCGCGCTATAGTAGGTTAGGTTCCAAATGATTTTATTTCATACAAATTACAAAAGTTTAGTGTATCATTCATTTTTTTAAACATGGCTTACGCCGTCTGTCGGTTGACATTTATTAATACTTAATTAATTAATTTTGTTTAATATACAAAATTGAAACATAAAATTAAAAAAGTGCTTCTAAGATCCGTTTTCTGTAGTTAAGTGCTAGCTTGGTGTAGTTGTAAAGGGATTCCCAGTCTAAAACTCCGTTTAAAACATCTATGACTTCCTCTTCACTGAGGTAGTTTTTTCGAAGTGTACTTCTTCTGGTTTCCACCAAAACAGGACATCTTCCCACGAAATGGAACACGTTTTCACGTTCTCTAGTGTTACATAATCCACACATTTTTTCCAAATCACTCGAATGAGGAACATAATTTAGGGAAAGTATCTCCCCTCTTGCTTTTAAAACCAGTGACATGAGATCGGTTGGATACTCCGCCCTGAAGTAGTTATTTCGTAACAGGTTATAGTTTAGCCTTGCATATATGTCCCTGTGTAATGAACTTCTGGCTTTCATAGTTTAATCCTCTCCCTTTCTTTCGTCCACTAACGATATGAGGCTATAGAGTTCGCTTTTCCACGTTTCCATCCTATCGCTTCGGAGTAATAGTGGATGTCCACAGTACTCTGCTAGATCTCTCCATGACTCGAACCATGATATTTGTTTTTGAATCACAGCATCGTAATTTTCTTTGGTAGTCTCCTATCATCCATTGCTTTAGTCTTTAAAATATAGTCTATCTGTATTTTCAGAGTTGAAATAAATAAATATGGTAGACCTATCTCTAGCATTAGTATGTGATTCGCAGTACTATAAGGTAGTTTCAAGCTTCTTTTTTAAGAAATAGCGCAGAAGCTGCTCAACTTCATCGAACTCCTTATGGCCCCTAACTTGAGCTGCATAACACATGATTGCTTTCGCTGTGGTTTCAAAAATACGATATTTGGATTCGTAGTGAACATCTTTACAGTGAACCACAGTCCTCCATGTTGCGCTTAATGCATGCTTCGATTTGGCCAACTTATCAATCATATGATTCTGCCAGTTCAGTTTTCTAGATATCCGCATGCCAAGATAGTTGTATTCATTTACGACTTCGATGTTTTGAGCTCTAAATTTCCAGGTTTCACTGCAGCCGTTTCGGCCGCCTCCTCTATGAAAAATCATGACTTTAGACTTCTCTAGGTTCACCTGGAGTCTCCATTTGTTGCAGTACTCGAACAATCTATTGATCATCAATTGGAGACTACCAGGCGACTCCGCTAGCATCACAATATCATCGGCGAACATTACTACCTTCATTAAAAGTTCCGGTGAAACACGTGCTCCACCCTGCAATACCTCTTCTAAGTTATCTATAAATAGAGCAAATAATAAAGGACTCAGATTATATCCTTGTCTCATTCCTATTTCCACTTCGAACTGTTCGGATTGTTTGGATCCAAAAGCGACTGCAGAAATTGTTCAGTTATAGAGGTTTTCCAAAACGTTCAAAAACTTTGACGATACTCCTTTGTTACACAGCTTCAGCATAAGTGCTTTCCTGTCTATGGTATCGAATGCCGCCTTGAAGTCTATGAAAAAGCCGTACAGTTTTCTTTTAGATTTTATAAAGATTTCAGCTATATTGGTAAGCGAATAGATTTGATATATGGTCCAATAATTCTTTCGAAACCCAGCTTGCGACTCGCTTAGTAAGTTGTTGCTATAGTATGGGCACTCGATACTTTGAGAACATACCTATACGGAGCGAAAAAGATCAGAATATTTACTGATCACCAACCGCTTACCTTCACACTTAGCAATAAAAACTATAACGCTAAGCTCAAGCGTTGGAAGGCAAGGATAGAGGAGTATAACTACGAGTTGATTTACACGCCTCGTAAATCAAACTTTGTGGCTGATGCTCTCTCGCGACTTCGTATGGAAATCAATCATCTATCAGGTACCAGCTTCTCTTCTTCTCGAACAGAAACAGCCAACACTACGGACACGATAACGGTTAGTGAAAGACCTTCGCAAACAAGTACGGAAACCGGAACCGCTGAAGAAGGATTGCGTGAGCTATCTCTGTCTGAAACCGAAGAATCGGGTACCATTCATTGTGCTAACCAGGATAGTACATATTTAGTACCGCATGTCGAAATTCCACTTAATGTTTTTAGCAACCAACTAGTTTTCAAAATCGCCCATTTTGACATGTGTTGTCACGAGGAACCACATACTGGATTCCATAGGTATTATATTTCCTCCAAAGAATTAAATCAGGCAAGATTAAGGGAAGCATTGAGAGAAAAATTCAACCCGAATGTTATCAATGGTATACAAATTCCAGAGGAATACCTCTGGTTGTTTCAAAATGTATATATAGAGAATTTTGAAAAATACAAGATTAGAATCACACAAAGATTAGTCGAGGATGTCGCCAATGAGTAGCCAAGGTTTTCTATAATTGAGAACGAGCACCGAAGGGCTCACCGAGCTCCAAGGGAAAACAAAGAACAGATACTCGGAAAGTACTACTTCCCACAAATGATGGCGAACATAAGGAGGTAAGCTGCCTCCTGTGATATATGCAAACGTAATAAATATGACAGGCATCCTAACAACCCCGAACTGCAAGCAACTCCCGTTCCAAGATATCCATGTGAGATAATTCATATGGATATAATGGAAATTCAGAATGAAAAATTTATGACTGTTGTAGACAAATTCTCAAAATTCTCAAAATTTTTCCACCTTAAGGATAGGTCTGCGATTATTATTAGGACAAAGATTATAAAAATAGTACACTTCTTTACAGCTCCTCTCACTCTTGTCACTGACAATGAGAAAGGGTTCCTTAGTCCTATCGTTCTTATGTTATTAAAAAACTTAGGAATTAGACTTTACCTACCTCCATCACATAGAAGCGAAGTCAACGGCCAAATAGAACGAATACATTCCACGGTTCTAGAATAATACAGATGCCTTAGAGAAGAATATAAGGATCTAAGCATCAAAGAACTTGTGTATGTGGCCGTTGATCGCTATAATAACACTATACATTCTGTGACAAATAGGAAACCATCGGATATATTCTTTAATAGGTCACAGAGGATTAACTATCAAAGGCTTTTAAATATTCGCCAAAAAATTAATAAGGACCTTAGGGGGATTATCAGGAAAAATATGGATGCTAGGAATGCTAGAACAAATCTAAAAAGAGTGATTCCTAAGAAGTATAGGAAAAATGATGTCGTTTATGTGGCTATCAAAGGCATTAAAAGCAAAAACAAGTCTTTATATAGAAAAGAAATTGTAGCAAAAAATAACAAAGTCACTATAACGACATTGAGTGGGAAAAAAATCCATAAGACCCACCTCAAGAATATTAAATTAAAAAAAACACACATATTTTCTCTAGCCCTTTCGAAAAAAAATGCTTCGGGTTGATCTCTGAAGAAACAAGGGGCCGGTTCACTTAAAAAACTATTTAATCGTAGTTGCGGTGGTGTTGGTACTCGTACCCTAGTAGATTCCTTGTATTTTAAGCCTTGCGGCAAAAACGGACTAATGCGAACCATCCGATCCGCAGTGACTACCCCGAGAATTAATGGAGAGTTAACTCTATTAATAAATGAATAAAAATATGAATTAAATATTCAAGATAAAAATATTATCAAAAAGAAAAAGACTAAAAAATTTAAGATAATCTCAAAAAATCGAACCTATAAACATGTTCAAAATGAAAATGTCCTTAAACAAAAACAAAAAAAAAAAAAACAAGAAGGACATTACATGATAAAAATTAATATTTGCATGGAAACTTGTTTATTGTAATTTCACGTTTTAAATTATTACGAAAAATTGTAAATTTACCAAGTAATAACATTTTTTATGTATTACAGATTAGTAACTTATTTCAATCCCATGCAGACCCTGCACATTTTCGCTTACGGTTCACCGGTGATAACGATAAAAGAAGGCAATGCATGGGTATCAAATGGGTACTTCAAGTTGATACATGTAATTGACTTAGCCAAATATGACATACTACTAAGAGATTCAGAACAATTAATGGTCAGGTACATCAAGAACGGGGAAAATAGGTCTACCATAGGCTATCACTTAGGGCAAATCAAGACTCGCCTTGCTTAAATGAGGGATGCGAGGGCCAGAAAGACTTGGTCAATAAACTGGATAGGTAGCGCTTGGAAATGGATAGGGGTTCTCCCGACGCGATGGACAAACTCTTAGAAAGACAAACCAACATTGAGGATAATAACAATCAACAAAATGCAATTAACACTAAACTTTTCGCCACGACCCAAGAGGTCGCGGACAAACTAAATAGAGTAATAGACGGTAACAATAACTCTATACAGAAAGGCGAATCAGACAAGGTTAGTCAGGACTAACTCAACAAGGTACTTATTTTGAAAGGGGGAATAAGCGAACTAATAAGAGCTTGCCAAATGGCTAAAAAGGGTATCGTGAATAGTAATCTATTAGATTCAGAATAAATCAATATTATAATTAACGAACTTGAGACATTACCTTACCAAAACGTTGTAGAAGTTGTCGAGTATGGTAAACCTTCGATTTATTGCAACGGGACATTGATGCTCTATATATTGTCCTTGCCTAAAATTAATCCAAAAACATTTCACCTTATGACTGCCCGTGCGGCAATTAAGTAAACCCGACAAATCAACTTGGAGTTTTCAAAACTCCTCATAACTCATGACGAAACATGTATTAAATAAAAATGTATCTTTTAATTTAGAAGGTACCTACATTATACAGATGTCTGATGAAACTATTCGAATCAAGGACAAAACGTATCGTAGCAGAATTGCTACCATCCCACAGGCACTGCCCCCCGCGCTGACCAATGTTACCAGCAAAAGGACTATCCCCAATTTGGAGCTTGTGCACCGTCTCAGTGCCAAGAACATCGAGCTAATTAATACCTTAAATAAAAACCTTAATTCTTCTATATTCACAGAGATATTAATAATTATATCGATTGTGGGTGCCATTTGTATGTTCTGGAGAAAGATTTACGGGAGAACCAACATACCAGAGCTCCGCTTATCCTTTCGACGAAAAACAATTATAGTAACGAGACCTACATCAAGGGTCGATGATACCATAGGAAGTCCAGGTCACTGTTCTCGTTCAACATGCGATCTGCGGGACGCAGATATTTGAGAGGGCGGCAGTTATCACGGTCAGACATTGACCTGCCAGAAAAAGTACACACGCTGCACTCGAGCGACGGATGTCGGCGATCGTTCCCAGCGGGAAATATGAGGCGGGCATATGCATGGGAACTGCATATCAGCGAAATAAAATTAATATGAAGTCAATGAAATGTAATTTAGAATTTAAGTTTGGCATTCTGTTTTGTAACTTAGAAAAGTGCGGTCGCGCTGAATAAACTTATAAATGATTATAACGTTAATCCTATTGTTTTAATTACTGGGACCAGTTGGCAGGTCCCATAAAATAATTTTTTTTGAGTTCAAGGATCACGGATCCTTTACTACAATAATAATAATAATAATAATAATAATAATAATAATAATAATAATAATAATAATAATAATAATAATAATAATAATAATAATAATAATAATAATAATAATAATAATAATAATAATAATAATAATAATAATATAATAATAATAATAATAATAATAATAATAATAATAATAATAATAATAATAATAATAATAATAATAATAATAATATAATAATAATAATAATAATAATAATAATAATAATAATATAATAATAATAATAATAATAATAATAATAATAATAATAATAATAATAATAATAATAATAATAATAATAATAATAATAATAATAATAATAATAATAATAATAATAATAATAATAATAATAATAATAATAATAAAATAATAATAATAATAATAATAATAATAATAATAATAATAATAATAATAATAATAATAATAATAATAATAATAATAATATAATAATAATAATAATAATAATAATAATAATAATAATAATAATAATAATAATAATAATAATAATAATAATAATAATAATAATAATAATAATAATAATAATAATAATAATAATAATAATAATAATAATAATAATAATAATAATAATAATAATAATAATAATAATAATAATAATAATAATAATAATAATAATAATAATAATAATAATAATAATAATAATAATAATAATAATAATAATAATAATAATAATAATAATAATAATAATAATAATAATAATAATAATAATAATAATAATAATAATAATAATAATAATAATAATAATAATAATAATAATAATAATAATAATAATAATAATAATAATAATAATAATAATAATAATAATAATAATAATAATAATAATAATAATAATAATAATAATAATAATAATAATAATAATAATAATAATAATAATAATAATAATAATAATAATAATAATAATAATAATAATAATAATAATAATAATAATAATAATAATAATAATAATAATAATAATAATAATAATAATAATAATAATAATAATAATAATAATAATAATAATAATAATAATAATAATAAATAATAATAATAATAATAATAATAATAATAATAATAATAATAATAATAATAATAATAATAATAATAATAATAATAATAATAATAATAATAATAATAATAATAATAATAATAATAATAATAATAATAATAATAATAATAATAATAATATAATAATAATAATAATAATAATAATAATAATAATAATAATAATAATAATAATAATAATAATAATAATATAATAATAATAATAATAATAATAATAATAATAATAATAATAATAATAATAATAATAATAATAATAATAATAATAATAATAATAATAATAATAATAATAATAATAATAATAATAATAATAATAATAATAATAATAATAATAATAATAATAATATAATAATAATAATAATAATAATAATAATAATAATAATAATAATAATAATAATAATAATAATAATAATAATAATAATAATAATAATAATAATAATAATAATAATAATAATAATAATAATAATAATAATAATAATAATAATAATAATAATAATAATAATAATAATAATAATAATAATAATAATAATAATAATAATAATAATAATAATAATAATAATAATAATAATAATAATAATAATAATAATAATAATAATAATAATAATAATAATAATAATAATATAATAATAATAATAATAATAATAATAATAATAATAATAATAATAATAATAATAATAATAATAATAATAATAATAATAATAATAATAATATAATAATAATAATAATAATAATAATAATAATAATAATAATAATAATAATAATAATAATAATAATAATAATAATAATAATAATAATAATAATAATAATAATAATAATAATAATAATAATAATAATAATAATAATAATAATAATAATAATAATAATAATAATAATAATAATAATAATAATAATAATAATAATAATAATAATAATAATAATAATAATAATAATAATAATAATAATAATAATAATAATAATAATAATAATAATAATAATAATAATAATAATAATAATAATAATAATAATAATAATAATAATAATAATAATAATATAATAATAATAATAATAATAATAATAATAATAATAATAATAATAATAATAATAATAATAATAATAATAATAATAATAATAATAATAATAATAATAATAATAATAATAATAATAATAAATAATAATAATAATAATAATAATAATAATAATAATAATAATAATAATAATAATAATAATAATAATAATAATAATAATAATAATAATAATAATAATAATAATAATAATAATAATAATTAATAATATAATAATAATAATAATAATAATAATAATAATAATAATAATAATAATAATAATAATAATAATAATAATAATAATAATAATAATAATAATAATAATAATAATAATAATAATAATAATAATAATAATAATAATAATAATAATAATAATAATAATAATAATAATAATAATAATAATAATAATAATAATAATAATAATAATAATAATAATAATAATAATAATAATAATAATAATAATAATAATAATAATAATAATAATAATAATAATAATAATAATAATAATAATAATAATAATAATAATAATAATAATAATAATAATAATAATATAATAATAATAATAATAATAATAATAATAATAATAATAATAATAATAATAATAATAATAATAATAATAATAATAATAATAATAATAATAATAATAATAATAATATAATAATAATAATAATAATAATAATAATAATAATAATAATAATAATAATAATAATAATAATAATAATAATAATAATAATAATAATAATAATAATAATAATAATAATAATAATAATAATAATAATAATAATAATAATAATAATAATAATAATAATAATAATAATAATAATAATAATAATAATAATAATAATAATAATAATAATAATAATAATAATAATAATAATAATAATAATAATAATAATAATAATAATAATAATAATAATAATAATAATAATAATAATAATAATAAATAATAATAATAATAATAATAATAATAATAATAATAATAATAATAATAATAATAATAATAATAATAATAATAATAATAATAATAATAATAATAATAATAATAATAATAATAATAATAATAATAATAATAATAATAATAATAATAATAATAATAATAATAATAATAATAATAATAATAATAATAATAATAATAATAATAATAATAATAATAATAATAATAATAATAATAATAATAATAATAATAATAATAATAATAATAATAATAATAATAATAATAATAATAATAATAATAATAATAATATAATAATAATAATAATAATAATAATAATAATAATAATAATAATAATAATAATAATAATAATAATAATAATAATAATAATAATAATAATAATAACAAATATTAAAAATAATAATAATAATAATAATAATAATAATAATAATAATAATAATAATAATAATAATAATAATAATAATAATAATAATAATAATAATAATAATAATAATAATAATAATAATAATAATAATAATAATAATAATAATAATAATATAATAATAATAATAATAATAATAATAATAATAATAATAATAATAATAATAATAATAATAATAATAATAATAATAATAATAATAATAATAATAATAATAATAATAATAATAATAATAATAATAATAATAATAATAATAATAATAATAATAATAATAATAATAATAATAATAATAATAATAATAATAATAATAATAATAATAATAATAATAATAATAATAATAATAATAAAAAATAATAATAATAATAATAATAATAATAATAATAATAATAATAATAATAATAATAATAATAATAATAATAATAATAATAATAATAATAATAATAATAATAATAATAATAAATAATAATAATAATAATAATAATAATAATAATAATAATAATAATAATAATAATAATAATAATAATAATAATAATAATAATAATAATAATAATAATAATAATAATAATAATAATAATAATAATAATAATAATAATAATAATAATAATAATAATAATAATAATAATAATAATAATAATAATAATAATAATAATAATAATAATAATAATAATAATAATAATAATAATAATAATAATAATAATAATAATAATAATAATAAATAATAATAATAATAATAATAATAATAATAATAATAATAATAATAATAATAATAATAATAATAATAATAATAATAATAATAATAATAATAATAATAATAATAATAATAATAATAATAATAATAATAATAATAATAATAATAATAATAATAATAATAATAATAATAATAATAATAATAATAATAATAATAATAATAATAATAATAATAATAATAATAATAATAATAATAATAATAATAATAATAATAATAATAATAATAATAATAATAATAATAATAATAATAATAATAATAATAATAATAATAATAATAATAATAATAATAATAATAATAATAATAATAATAATAATAATAATAATAATAATAATAATAATAATAATAATAATAATAATAATAATAATAATAATAATAATAATAATAATAATAATAATAATAATAATAATAATAATAATAATAATAATAATAATAATAATAATAATAATAATAATAATAATAATAATAATAATAATAATAATAATAATAATAATAATAATAATAATAATAATAATAATAATAATAATAATAATAATAATAATAATAATAATAATAATAATAATAATAATAATAATAATAATAATAATAATAATAATAATAATAATAATAATAATAATAATAATAATAATAATAATAATAATAATAATAATAATAATAATAATAATAATAATAATAATAATAATAATAATAATAATAATAATAATAATAATAATAATAATAATAACAATAATAATAATAATAATAATAATAATAATAATAATAATAATAATAATAATAATAATAATAATAATAATAATAATAATAATAATAATAATAATAATAATAATAATAATTAATAATAATAATAATAATAATAATAATAAA